>OLMO02000294.1:6411184-6441981 GCA_900291935.2 Cassiopea xamachana | reverse complement strand
TATATATATATATATATATATATATATATATATATATATATATATATATATATATTGCATAGATGTATAGACAGGCTGGAAAACGAAATTAGTGTAAAGATTTTAGCTTCATCTACATACCGGTGGCAACTTATTAGCAACAAGATGATCTAAGAATTCCGTAGCTCCAGATCCAGTAACTTCAATTTTCGCAAATGCTGACAAATCTGCAATACCAACACCATTCAACACCAGGTTGCATTCCCGTCCAGCCGGTTCAAACCAATTAGTGCGGTAATAACTTGGTTTGTATCCCTTTTCATCCCCTGGTTGAAAATACCAATGCGGCACTTCCCAACCATTGTGAAATCCCATTTCAGCCCCAGCTTTCAGTGTGTGCTATGGTGTAATAAACTGTGTAAGAAATTCTAGCGAAGCAAACTGGCGGCTCGTCTTCTCTATTGCTCCAACAGGATTTGGTACCTTAACTATCTATATTGCACATGCCCATTACTAAATCAATGTATTAAATAAACTAATATATACCCCCTCAAAACTAAAATATGCCCCCTCAAAAGAACAACTCCCTGGAAGATCAGCGGTTTTATTTCATTGCTATTCTAATTTTGTTTAATTGTATGTAATTAAGTCTATATTTGTATGCTGAAGGGATACCGTCATAAATAAATTATTTAAAAAAAGAAAGGTACGCACATGAAACCGACATAAAATGGGACGATAATAAATACATATATATATATATATATATATATATATATATATATATATATATATATATATATATATATATATATATATATATATATATATATATATATATATATATATATATATATATATATATATATATACACCCATGAAATTCGAATAATTAATGGGATAGTAGATTGTCATAGATGATGCACTAATAATACCATCTAATGTTCTAATAGAGAATTGCTATCCCGTAGTCATACGTCAGCGTTTCCAAAGTAAAATAGTTCAAAAACTTTACTCTGTAAAGCTTACAAAAGGCAGGGACGCCGGAGCACGGGGGTGAAGGGGGCAGCTAGCCCCCTGTCCTCAAAGAGTGGGGGCAAGGGGGGGGCAAAAGTGTCCTTCTTATGCTGTCTACTGAATTAATTTCTTCAAATTTCTTCTTACATTCATTCTTCTCTCAGGCTCGATCTCCTTTTATCTTCAGGATTTCGTGACATGCCACGAAATGCAAAAATGGATGTGAGGATATGTTTGTGAAAAGTAACCCTTAAAGTTCAAATTCTGACGTCATAATGACGTCATGATCATGCAAGTGCCCTTTTCCAAACTTCTGCCCCTCCTGCCCTACTATTGTTCCGTCGTCCCTGACAAAAGGGCATTCCAATATAAAAATAAACTAAAAAATCACCTCATAAATGGGGCTAGTTCTTTGTGGCCTACCAGCGAATCTCTCTTCTTTTGGATAAATTTGAAGAGTATTTAGCCCATAAGACTCACGACATTTCTCAAGGACAAACGATTTGCCAGCCCATTTACCATATCGGCCTGGATCAAGCTCGTTGAGATCAAAAGACGGTTCACCATCTATCATCCAATCAGCAAGATACTTTCCAACACCACCTATAAAATTTTAAGTTCAAGTTTTACAGAGTCTAGAAAAAGTCACGGCTCCACGGCTGTGAGCTGGAGGAAGGTTTTTTATGCTTATGGCAGCTTTGAAGAAGGGTCTGTAATTTTATAGCAAGTCTGGCTTGAGAAAATTTCTGATACATGAATATGAAGTGATGTGGCAGAGGGAAATGAAAACTATGGAATGGGACGTGCCATGTTGATCTTGTATACGGAGGAAGGCTTTACTAAAAGAATTTGCCTCCAGAGGAAGGCTTGACATTTTTCTGGGCTCTGCAGTTTTACTAAAATGGCAAAACAAATACCAAAACGATTATGAATACTGTGGCTATATAGTCGAGTCTTGGATGCTAAGAGCTATGCATTTGAACACATCCTGAAATCACAAATAATCTTGCCTTCAATACACAGAACTGCTCCAGGCATAGACTCGAAGCAATGCATAAACAGCAGATCATATAGTAAAACACACCAGGGTGGCTAACGGTCAAATGAAGTTTTTCCAAGCGTTTTCAGGAGTTCCTATCAAACTTCCAGGGTTTTCTAAAGGAACCATGTGAAAAAGTGCTTGGACATATAGGTAAAGCCTGTCACTCTCCTTCGAAGCCTATTATTGTTTTTATTAGGACGCAAGGAAAATTCTCAGCAGATTTCTTCTTGTTTGCGTTCCGTGGTCAAACGTGTGAGCAAAAATAAAAAAAGTACACATGATAATAGCCCAGATAACTATTGATAATTCCGTAATTTGACTTATTCCTGTATTTTCTTCAAATTTCGAACCAGTATTTGCAATTTGAAAACAATGACTCCTAGGAAATCCACTATGCTTCAGTGCGGCATACATTTGATCGCGCAAGGGTATGCTGCAGTATCTGCAATATTGTACTTGTCTCGTACACGATATCAGAAGAGTACCCATCGAAGCTTAAAGACCAATTTTTGCGCTACATTTTGATATGAAAACTTTTATTTTAGCGCAAAGAATATTACCAGTATTTTCAGTCTGAAGTTTTGAGAACTTTTCTCCTCCTGTATGAGATAAGGCAATAAATCTCCATCGCAGAGGTGCAATTCATAAAAGCTCGTTTGGTTCTAAGAGCATTTTCTTTCAGTTTTTCATAGCTTTCACAGCCTTTCAACATTCATCCTGTATCAAAGCCATGTTTGTATTTTTAGAATAAGAAAGAAAGTAATGTCTGGAGGCTCTTTATAACTAACAGGTATCGTCAGGGCTTCGCTCTGCCACTTTGTTGATAACAATAAATCCGCCGCTGCGCAATATCACCTACGGAGCCGCAAGCTAGAAAATGTCCTTTCCAATACACGCACTTTTTCGTATGTTTCTGCAAAATTTCCAGAGTTTTTCAGGAAATTTTCTGTAAAATTCTCTGAGTTTTCCATGGGACTTTATTCTCAAGTTCTAGGACTATCCAGGGTAGGCATCAAGAATTAGGTTAGAAAGCACTATGTGCAACTGCGACTGCGCGGGAAATCTGCTTCAGAACATTATTTTCATGGGTGAGTTGTAGTTTCAGGGTTTTTCAGATGCAAAGAAAATCCATGGCTTTTTAAGGTCTTCCAGGGTTTGTTGGCCACCCTGTAGGTACAATAAAGAAGGCAATACCTGCATGAGCAACACCATATGCAAACCCAAGTGCTACCCAGTAATTGTGAACTTCTGGAAATGGTCCGACCATTGGCAAACTGTCTGGAGCGTAACAAATAGGCCCAGCAACAACGCTAGCAATATCAGCTGTTTGCAAACACGGGAACCTATCCATTGCCATGCTTACATTGTCCATTATTCGATCTAGATCACTTTCATACAATTCCTTGCCGAAGCCTGGCGGAATTCCATCCCACCTATTGTTAAAAAATATGATCACTCAGCACATAAATAAAGAAAGCAAAGGCTATACATTAGGGCAAGAAACGTGAAAATAACTACCACAGAAGAATGACACTCTAAGGGCAACAGAGAGTAGCAGCTTCACAAACGTTAAGTCGCAGTAGCTGTGTCCATATAAATTCTGCTGGTGATCTGAGCACTGGGTGTCATGGGTCATACAGTTGACTATTTGTTGATACAATTAACAGCCTTAAAATCTACCAATTAATAAATAACGACATACAAGCTCAGAAAGATACGAAATCAGCTTCTTAATAATATGCGATTCACTAAAACAGACAATAGTTTCGGGCAGCTCCAAAAATGGGGGATGGTCTGATCTCAAAAACCTAAATCCTGTTGATTTCTGTTTGATTTCCTTGCAAAGAAATAATTCAAAGAAGTGCAAAGTTAAGTCATAAAATTTGTAAGCTATAAAATTTTGGTTTCTATACAGCTCCACGTGCTGAAAGAACAGGATTTTGATGGAAAATACAAATTTGCTCACCAATCTTCTTGCAATCTCATTTTAGATACTGCTTCATATGGTCCAAAGAGAAGACCATCTCTTTCCATCCTCAAATAATACGATCCTTCCAAATCCCTTACGACTGGAATCTCATGCTTCAGTTGTTTCACTTCCGCAACAGTTGTCGTGACAACATACTGGTGGTGTATAGGAATTAAAGGATGTTCCACCCCAATCATCCTACCAACTTCCTGTCCCCAGAAACCTGAAAATTGACATTGAATGGTCATTACTACAATATTTATATGACAATTTTCACCTTCACATTTCAAACAACATCATAGCTAGCATTTGATAAATATCATGAAGAAGATTAAGGCATGCTAACTATCAAAAAAGCACTCTCTAGTGCTCTCCTTCATGGTAGTAGTGCCTGAATGAACACCAGCAGAAGATAAAAGCATTCTCTGATGCCCTCCACTTCACGTGATTACAAGTATGCATCGCAAATTGTGTTAGTTCTAGTTCTTCAAAGATGATTCCTAAAATTATGGGTCAATTGATGGACTGTTGCTGGTCAGTAAAGGCCGGTTTCCATTAGAGCGTTTTCATTTAAGCGAGCGCTGCGCCTTGAAGTTGACAGAGGTTCAACTCCCATAGCTCTCAGATATGACAGCACGCGATCGTCTCTCACTTCATTGTTTTCTTGCTGCGCATGCGCGAGAGTTGAGTGCTGTGCCCTCGCGACCAAAATCGCTTCAATGGTAACCAGCCTTAAAATACAACTTTTAAGCTTCCCCCTCATGGGACCAGGAGAAGGCCTACAAGTGATGTAGTAGAGGGAAAACGCGGAACAACGTGGATGTGCTTCCTAAAGTGGCTGGTCTTCACCGTAATGCTACCTACCATTGGAGTCGATTGTTGGTTTTCTCAGGGGGCTCATATTAGACATTTGGAAGATTGCCTACCATGAACAAACTTTGTAATTATATAATATATAATATATTTACTGACGATAGTAAAAGGAAAAGCTAACCAAAACAAAACAGAAAAAACAAATAAATGTATAGCAGAAGTGTGTTAATGTAGTTTCATTATCAAGTCAGTTCCTGGGTTTCTGTGATTTGGGCAACCACAAAGTGTTTTTCTCATAGTTTGTTAGGTGGGGCTCAGCCCCTACGCAGCATTGCCCAGAAGTGGCTCGACCTCCCAAGCCCCCACGTAGCTTATAACTCTGCAACGAAAGAAAAGCCATCAAACGCTGTGCTTGTTTTAATGTTTGAGTTATACTTCCTGAAATTTAACTAGTACACAAGTGAAGCCTGTTCATAATGAGCACTTTATAAACTTCTTGCTTCTTCTAACAAGAGAACAGTCACAGCACACACATTCCTCTACACCATAACTTGTGCTTATCAAACGATACCTATGATTATAAGGAGTATGACTTTCAGCTATGATTGCTACAAAGGAAACAGAGAACCACTGCATTATCGTTGTCAAAGGATGGAGTGAAAATTATGTCCTACATCTTTAGGAGCAAGCAAAAATATCTTAGTGAATCATGAAGCATTTTCAAAATGGAAATCATATCATACAATGAAGATGAACTACGATATCAGCTGGCGTAGTAGTTTAACTGCTTTACGTATGAATTTAAAAATTTGCATGAACTTATTAAAGTACACATAAATTAGCTTTTCGAAAATTCTACTCAAGTTACCTGCAGCATTTACAATCCTTTTTGCTTTGATTGTTCCATGGGGTGTCTCCACTTCCCATTTACCATCTTCAAGTTGATTGAGTTTTGTGACAGGTGCCGGCATGTATATTTTTGCACCATACATTCTTGCGCCAATGGCGAGAGCTTGCGTTAGCGAATATGGATCAATGTGGCCATCACCTTCAAAGGGAACAGCGGTGTGTAATAGGGTAAAATTTAAATGTAAAATGACAGCTTCCATGAAAGCAAGCAAGGGGCCACTCAAATATTACCTCAGGCAAGGGGGGTAGGAGGGTCTTTTGATTTTTGTGACAAAGTGTGACATGGGGTAGGTGGGTTGTTTTTGGATTGTGATGTCACATTTTCTAAAAAATTCCATATTTAGCACATTTTGCTTCATAATAGCAAGTTTGGTCCTTTTTAAAAAAGAAATTTGGCTTCACGTCGAAAAATAATCTGGCAATCCTATTTTGATGCCATTTTGAGGCCAAAAACGACATGAACACATTATAATGAAAGCAGAAAATCAGGGGTGGGTGGGTAGTTTTGAATTTGTGAGAAAGTGTGATAGGGGGATGGGTATCTAAAAACGGCAAGTTAATGTGACATAATATGTGAATGGCCCCCAAGTACATAATAACACTCTATGCTACATGCTGGCCATTTTGTAGTTGTGCAGGAGGCCATGTGAGAAAGAAAAGCCATCTTCTGGATGACAATAGACAAGAAGGACCTGAACAATAAACTAGCAATATTCCATGGAATGACTATGCAATGATAGGCACATAACTTTTATTTATAGCTAATATTTTTAAATCACGGAATAATTACCACAACTATAACAATAGAAGGGTAGAACTAACAAATACATGTTTTAAAAAATAAACCATTCACGATTAAACCACACTACAAGATGATTGAAAGGATGAAACCACAGGATTTGCAATCAAGAACATTTCTCCTGCAGCCAACAAAAAAATGATGGATACAAACTGACATATATCTAACGAACATATAGTTATATTCAAAAATCGATCTTGCAACCACGAAAAACACATTTGAAAGAAAATTCTTACCTATATCTCCAGGATATATTCTATAATTAAAAATATATCCTATATAAATATGATTCCTGGTAGTAGAAAATATTATACATTTGACAGAAATTTTACATGAATACCACACTCCACTGCATAGTTATTTCATATTGTACATACCAGGAGTGAAAAGACCACCAACAATATCATCACACTTCATCATTGGGACCATCTCTTGAATTTTCTCTGGTGGTAGAATGGTCATTGGTGACTGATGCCATCCTTGACGCTGCAGCTGGTACATTGCTTCATCCACTCTACCCGAATCTGTCAGTAGTCGAATGCTACCAGGTCGATGAAATCCAACTTGCTGCATAAAAGATTAACAGAGTAACAACTGGTTTAAGTGTCCATGGTGACAAAATCTTTTGATTAATTGTTAATTCTGAATACTGGAGCAACGAGGTTGTAAGAAGAGCACAAATATGGGTTACACACTGAGTGAGCCATATCGAGCCTGAGACAAATCCATAACAGTTTATGAGTATCAGGCATGAAGTACAACAAGCTAAAGCACGTTTTTCTCTCAAAACGGATACTTCTGTGAATTTTAAACCTGTCCAATTACTAGCTACCTCTAAAATGTAATGATCCCAAAAAAAATCATATGTGTGGATAAAAATGCAAAAGTACCTGATCTGTTTCAGCCTCCAGTTGTGCGTATAAATTGACGCTGTAATAATGAATCTTTTTGAGATTTATTCCAGGATGGTAGAGAGTGACAAGGCCAGCCTTGATAACAAGAGCAGCAAGTTTTGCATTGAGTTCAAGCAAAAAAAAATATATCAAGCATGACTAATGTAAAAACTACTTTATATTCTGCAAAACAACTGCTTCCATTGGTTGCAAAAATACCTACAAATCCCTTTACCAAGTAGAAACAACACATATTACGTATTGTGAAGTTGGGTTAGAGTACAAAGAATTGGTCCATGAGAAAGACTATGATTCTACATACACCGGATAAAGCGGATATAACGCTAAAGAGTCTGGGGCCAAGACCAGCGCCCATACCACTTCCCAACATTAAGCAAAATGGGTTCTATGACGCATTACTTAAACTCAAAATTTTCTTTCGATCAATGATGCCTTCCACACAACTTATTTCTAAATAACTTATTTAGGATATTTTATGAAGACAAACTGCAACCAAACATGCTATTTACGAGCTAAATTGCAAAATACCATGATGTTTTGCTTTTCCGCATTTGGAAAATAAGACTAATTTTTCACACAAGTACATAATGCTTGTCTATGAAATGAAAAAATTCATTCTCACAGTGGCTGTACACAAAAATGATTTTCCGCATTACGAAGCTAAATGATATTTTTCCCAACCAAGATGTATGTATTTAAGTTTTAAAACATATATTGGCTTTTACTTTCTACATGACGTGGAAATACTTAGATGAAGTATTGCCTACACCCCTTATAACGTTGAAGAGATGGCGTCAATGTTCAAAAATGGCTGAAAAGGATGCACATTTGAAGTGCCATAGCTTTTAAATATGGAGAGGCATTGAGCTGAAAATTGAATTCATGCTAGCTTACTGGTCTTAACAAGCACGGGAAAATTAAGAAGATGGGTGAACTAGTGGTCTTGCTTGATATGGAATGACCCATTCGAACTGTTTGGTAGATGATACATGTCCAATGCCATGAATGAGAATATATGCAAAATATCTTCTAATTTGGAAGCAAGGGAAGGAGCATTCTAGCGGATCATGGCACCTGTCCCAAGAAATCTCTTTGGGTCTCCAGAAGGAAAAGCAAAAGAAGTGAATAAGGGAAAAGACGGAAGAAAAATGGAGACGAAGAAAATGAAAGAAAGAAAGAGAGCAGGAGAGAAGGAAAAGAAAGGGAAAGCAAAACATCATATCAGCTTCAGTAGTCTATTTGGCTATCCCTATTCGATATCCTAGCAGAACTTTTTTCAATACTTTCTATGGTCTCAGAAAGTACAATATTTTCCCCCATCCCTGTTAGAACCTGTAGTTTCTAGCAAAAAAGATGGCAGACGGAGAATCATTCTGCTATACCAGTGGTTAGGAACCTATGGCCTGCGAGCCAGATGTGGCTCCTGATGAGTGCCTCTGGCTCTCTGTCTCGCAGAGAAATCTTAAAGCATTTCTTCAAAGCATTGCAAAACAGCGAGTACCTCCAGAACGGCTTTTCACAGTTATCCCTGGTGTCATCTCCGGGTGTCATATAGCTCGAAAGAGCATTGACTATGTTATTGTCGAATCAGACTATTTTTGCGGTGCCATGTGACACCAATAGCAGGGCTCTCATGAAAATGCATTATAAAATATGAGAATGTCATGGCTCTCTCGGCCAAAAGGGTTTCCGACTCATGAGCTTTACAATGCAAAAGTATAACCGTTGCAGGTGCAAAATTTGAAAACTTATAATGACTCACAGCATGCCATGTTGACCCAGCAGTTAACTCCGATTTCTCCAACAAGACTACATCTTTCATGCCCTGCTTTGCAAGGTGGTATGCAATACTCGTCCCCACACATCCACCTCCGATAATCACAGTTTCAGCTTCATCTTTTAACTTCTTGTTTGAGCCTGGTGCTCCACTATAACATTCATGAGAAAGGATAATACATTAACAAAAACTTTTTAAAAAATTTCAAATAGAAATGCCTTCCTTTGAAAGTATTTCTCCAAACTGCTTTCTACCACACAAAGCACATTCAGTATTTTGAAAGAAAATTCTACTAGCTTTCCTGTACATTTACAAGATAATACTTCGAGGGATTGGGTCTACTTTGTAACCTTGGAACTTGGTCTAAGATAAGGTACATTGATTGGGGCTTGAAAGGCAACATCTGGATCCTGCCCTGTGAGAGGACCGATATGCTTGCCAAAAAGACCCGTATCTGTCATACAAGCAGTTTTTGAACGACCTACAAGCAACTTATGCGAAAGTGTCCTATCTATAGTATATATTTTTAGAAATATTTAGCACTGAACATATGCTTTTATCAAGGAAACAAAAACTCATATTCAAGGATGTGCTCAAATCAACTCATGTTATTATCGTGAGCGTTCAATAATTACTGGTTTCAACAATTAAGGGCAAGTCATGTTATATTCCTTTGTTCATGTTTAATTGTTGAGACTAGTTTAATTTAACTTCTTTGAGGAATTGACGCTGCACTAAATTAAGGCGGTTGTTGAAAACTCAAGTTAATAAAATGCCCGAAATAGAAGTCGTATAAACATCCAGGCAGGTGAAAATGTTCCCTTATATTTACAGCTGCTAAAAGGGTAAGATAACTATAGCTAAACTAAAATCATAAAAAAATTGACTTATTACGCACAAAATCTGCGTGAATTAGATGCATTATACATGTTGTTATAACCAGTGGCGGAAGGAAAAATCAGAGGGACAGAGGTGCTGAATTTACCGAGTATTTTTTGACTAATTCGTGCTTTTATAAGAAACAAAGTCTGTAGCACAAAGTGGTTTTCTCACTTAAAAAATTGTGTATTACAAAAACATCTCAAATATTTATACAGGATAAACATTTCAGCCACATGGCTGCTTTACAAACTGTCCTTTTCTGAAAATACACGTTTTTTATAAGAAAATCATTATTTTACCTGAGCCTCAATTTTCTTAACTTTTCCCAAAATTGAGCCTTACATTTTCTTAAATTTTTCGTAACTTTTATTGAAACAAACTGGCTAGAGTGGTTTCAACTTTTGTTAATAATACTGTATACTTGAATTTGAATTCCATCTTTAACATTTTGAATGCAACAACGAGGAAATGCTGATTTTTGGCCTATAAAAACACTTAATTTTGGAAATTGAGCCTCGTGATTTTCTTACGATTTTCTTAAGATTTTGATGATCTGAGCCTCATTTTCTAATAAACTTTTTCTTATAAAGAAACGTGTAATTAAAAAGCTTCCAAGATCTAAACAAAATCTAAGATAAGCACCAAATATCAAACGAAACATTAAAAATACCGCTATAGGATGCCTTTCTTGAAAGTTCTCAAGGAGGAAGCTTACTTTAGCTTCTCAGCTGAGCTCATTCCATAATTTTGCTCAAGGGGAATACTAAGCCTTTTGACCTATAGAGTTCCTATAGGCTACCTCGAGGGCTGTATTTGGCCTTTGGTCTACTACTTTTGCCGACTCCATGACAACTGGGTGGGCACTTTCCCCCCTAACAGCCGATACTGAGTTTAACTCAGCTGATAAAATTTAATTCCTATTTAATCGATTTCCGTGCTAATTTGATTCGCGTTAATTTAAGTGTCATTAAATTAGGGCATCGTGAATTTCCCAGCACAATATCAGCCCTCGAAAAGGTAGAAGAAGGAGTTTTGATTGAAAAGTTGCCAGGAGTTGGTAGCTTTGTTAGGGTCACATCGAAGATGAAGAAACATTTTCTAGAACAACAAACATAGAAAAAATTTTAACTACACTGGACTAAAAGCTTGAAATTCTATCCCAACACACATAAGAGAGTCTAATACACTAACCCGGTTTAAGAATGGGCTAAAACAACATTTTCTAAGCTGCAGGGAAAAATTTTAAACTGTTTTGTGCCAGAATCCATGGAAGAACAGTACTGGTTTTTTATATCTATTTAGTTAACTTATTCAATATATCTATAATTAGGACCCTTAGTTGTAATTATGATTTTTTGTACTTTTACACAAGCGGGTGTCGTGATTAAATAAGAAATTAAAAAAAAGAAGAGAAGACTAAGAAACAGAAAGTAAATTTCAAGCTATGATGGTAATAGGACTTTCATACAATCATTGCACAGTCTTCCAGACTATGATGCATTGCATTCAAAGTAGAATAATGTAAGGCGTGGTCCTAAAGACTCCTCCCTAAGAATTCTAGCTCTCCAACTATCAGATTCTGATTGTCTCTAGCATAGATGGATTTACTGGGGGTGTAGGGGGTGTGACACTCACAATATCGTACTACCATCCAGTAGACTTTGCAGCATTTTTGAGCTATTCGGTAAATAAACTTCAAATTGTTTGCCATGTTTTGTAGTAGTAGGATTACTTTGTAATAGGGAAGGCATACGACAAAAAGAATCAAATACAATTTCTTGAGATAGGAGAGTAATGAAAGTGAAAAATGGGTTTAGTTTCATTATTCTGACATCTGTCCTGAATAATGAAACTACATGTCCCCGCGAGTATCAGGAAGAAAAGTTATGCCGCAAGAGAGCAGCCACTTCATATATGTAAAAACAACAAGTCTAATATTAATTGAGAGTCGGCCATAGGACAACACCTTGCAAATCCAGAATGCGCCAAAACGTATACAGACGACAATTTTCGAATCATTGGGCAAGCAAGATCGTCTTTCCATTTACGTGTTTTGGAATCTGTTTACATCTAGACTCAAAACCCAGTCTTGTGTAGACAAAAAGAGTTTGTTTTCTCATTGGGACTCCTCAAGTAAATAACGGTTACGGGTCCTAATTGGTCATACTTGAGGCCAATTAGACGCATCCTATCACATAAACCGCATCTGGATATACATTTCTGTTAACCTTTAGGTCACTATGCGACGTTGTCATACTCTGATGAGTGTCGGACGAAAAAAGCTTTTAGTATGTGACAAGAATGTTGCCGCTTTTTCGTGCTGCAGTAAACTTCTCTCCTTCCTTGTTTGTACTTTTATTTTTACATTCTCGCCAAAATTAAAGGCAAAATTCTAAATTTTGATGCTTCCATGTGTCTGTACCGCTTTTATGGTACCACACGTGCAGGGAAAATTAAGCAACTATTAAGGAACTTTTGGTACTAGAATTTGATAAGAAGAGCCCAAAAATAAGGAACTGTAAGAACTAGGCCTTGAGCTAGGTTCCTTGTAAAAAAGTGTGTAGTATTATAGGGGGCTTGTTCGAAGGTGGGGGGTTTGTTTGGAGGTGGGGGCTTATTTGGGAATTTATGGTATATGCAGGCAAACATCATTAAAATCCATGAGCGCGCGAGCGGTGTTTGCAGGCACAAAAGCTTACTTTCCGGATATCTGCAGGCACATTTTTCATCTGGCTTTCACAGTTTCCATTGCTCAGGCTTCCTTTTATGTTGAGCAAATGATAAGTTAAATTTCGTTGCAATAATCTATCATTGAAAGTTTGGCAGGTCAGGCAGAAACCAGTAATCGGAACACCAAGAGAGAAGTATTGAAATTTATCAACTTGTGTAAAGCAAATAGTCGATTTGGTTGGAAGATGTATTTCCCTTCTCAAGAAGACGTGAGTTATTGGCAAATATCAACTTTTCTAATGAAGAATTTTTGACTTTGTTGGAAAAAATCCCTTACTCTACATGCAAGCAAAAGTTTCCAGTTTTTCTCCCAAATACCTTGTATTCCATATACACATTTTATAAAAACCAGTAAAACTGAGGTTTAAGCTGGCTGTTGTTAATTTTTCCAAAATTTTAGAGGCTGAATTGTTCTTACTTTGTTCTTAAATTACTAATTTAGTAATTAGACAATAGACAGGAAAATAGTGGATATCTCAATTGGTTGAGCACTTGTTAGACAAACGCTAAATCCAAGGTGGCTTCAAAAAGTTCATAAACAATTATAAAGAGACAATCTTATCACAGTATTTAGCTTCACAAGGGGCAACTAATGCACAAAGATGAAAGAGGAGAGGTGATGAGGCTGTCAGTTCTCTTCAGGATAACAAGGAAAGGATATTTCATGTCCATGTTAGTGGAATGTTTCAGCATCATTGTACAATAATACTTTTTAAGACAGTGCTTCAGCCTCAATTGAGATCAAGCTTGCTCTCGGTTTATCCTTAATGTTTCATCAAATTTCAGGCTTGTGTTTTTATAGAATTGTTCTTATAAATAGAGTGTACTCCAAAATTCTGTATGGCCAAAGTATCCTTATTTGCATGGTGTGCCTCTTTAAGAACATCATAGGAGAAATAGTAAAACTAATCAATATTTCTAATGAAGAATGGTTGGCTTTGTTGGGAAAATCTTTTACTTCGCAAGGAGACAGGAGCTTCCCACTTTTCTACAATATTTCCAGTACAGTATGCCCACTACATCACTATATGGCCTAAGTGTCACATATTTCGCTGGTGTGTTTCCTTAGGAACACCATAAGAAAAAGCTGTGAATTGTCATTTTCTAGTTCAGAATGACCAATGTCAATGGAAAATTGAGCATAAATGTGAAGCAGACACAATTTTCCTTTTTTTCCTCACATATGCCTGCATCCATTACCCCCAATCCAGGGGGCCATGGGGCCATACTTCCCCAAACAGTAGCATTTCCTATAGCAAACAATTGTCCTAAGAAATTTCTCACATGGAAAAACAAGAAAATGAATCAGATGTATTCCCTAAAGCCCAGCTTTGGATCCACCCCTGCCAGAATCGCATTCGATTAAGCTGCTTGTTAGTGGGTCTTCTGGAAAGTAGTACAACTCTAGTTTTTCTCAGTCTACTTTCCTCTCATTTTAATTTCTTCCTGCTGTTAGTAATGCAACTTTATTCTGGGCAACTGTGTATTTAGCTGCTTCTGCTAGGCCCATTGTCTTTGATTCTGTCAATGTTCATCTCTTATGTCAGAGGTGATGCCATTGCAGTGGAAAGAAATATTCCTGCAAGTTGCACATCAAGGAAATCAAATTTATCTTTTCATGTTCCTATGGTGAATATAAATATCTCTGGAATTAGAAAAACTTGTTTAGCCATTGCTGGTCCACTTTCAGTGTCAAAAATGGTGGAATGTATTGCATTGTGTTCTTCATTGAAGCAACATCTATTAATAAAACTAAAACATAAGTAGAACCACATCAGTGATTTCCTGATGCCTTTATATTAGTAAAATTGTATTATACTTGCAGGCACATTTTGTGCTCAGCTATGCACTCACAGGCACAGAATATTTTTAATGAACCCTTTATGCAGGAGGGGTTGTAGACAGAGAAACACATTGTGTAGATAGATTTTCAGTTATCTGTGTATAGCATGTTATGTATGCTATTTTGGCTGCTCTCAAACTCAATAGCTTCTGTCATTCACAGGGTTTGAAACCAGGGAGGGCTGGGGGCACATGCCCCCCCCCCCAGTTTTTTGAGAAAGTAGCATGTTTCACTAGTTTTGCCTGAGATTATCTCTGACCTTAGTTACCAGGCCCCTCAACTTTGAAAGTCGTTTTGACACCCCTGTTATTTCCCAAGATTTATCATTATTATCAAAAGTCCATGAAAATACCCAAAAATACGCCTGCGTAGCAGATTGGAACCAAAGAAATTTTGCTAAATATTGTGCGACGTTTAATTCTGGGATCGTGAAAAAATCAAGAAAGTCCCAGTACTAGAACTGAAAAAATGTCTTATAAGAAGAGAGGAATTTCAACTTGTAAAACCTAGAGAAAGATGGAATCTTAATGAGGAGCTTTAACATGACATTAGAAACTGATCAGAAAATTTCGAAATTTGAATTACACTCGCGCATGTTATGTATTGCGCACGGATGCAACAGAAGTTCAATACCTGCGGGCATAAATTTGCCCGTCCACACATTCTGGAGATTGTTTGTACTTCATCTCTACGACAATTAACGATATCATGCATATTTTGATAGCTTCTAGAGAAGTGATTTGCTGATAAAAATCTCTGAGTGAGTTTGAGGTAGAGATGAAGTGCTGATTATTGTTTTTTTTGTATTGTAAATAGTTCGTTTGAATTAGCATGAGGTTACTATTGTAAATACTAGCTATAAATGTGGATATATGAAATAAAATAGGTCAATGGAAGTACTAGCCCTGAATCTATTCTGTAACCATACAACAATAGTACATACCAACCACTGTTAAATACACTGCAATGTTTGGCTCAAAAATGCTGTAAACAGATGCTTAGCTTGATAGAAACCAATGCAGAAAATGACTTGATATCTACAAATGTTACGGAATAGGGTAACCAGGGATCTTTCAGTAATAGGTCATGATTTCCTCCTATCTGGATAGCCTTTCTCTCAACACAAAACAATGCATCTATATTTCGTAAGCATTACAGCCATTCTGGTGATTAAAACAGCATAAATCGAGCAGTAATGTTGTATTGTCTAAGCTACTAACTAATAGTTCTTCGCATTGCTCCACTAGTAATTCAGCACTTTTAGATACAATACAGAGCTATAAATATACCTTGAATCTTTTCTAGTCACTGAGGTAGCGAAGAGCGTCCTTGCTGAGAGCTTTGTCAATGCTGTCTTAAATTTTGCACACTTCAATAGTGCGCTCGATCGGCCTACGAGAGCAGCCATTTTGTTGTTGTTTATCTTCCCGTCAATATGGGCGGATGTACCATAGATCACATGGTAGTCTATGGAAGACCAGTCAATCAAGAAACCTGTTTGCAATAACTAGTTTCAAGCTCGTTCATGCAAAGGTGCATGAAAACCAGACTGCTTATTGTTATTCTACGATTGTCTTATCTAATGACAATGAACCTTGTCAATCATTGGCTGGAAGGAAGAGATTCCTTTGACTGGAAGGCAGTGAAGGTTTGAGCTTGTATAGTGCATATTGGGGCAAGCTCTGGTAAAAATAGTGAAACATACCATTGTATGAAAAAGTGGGGGAGCCAGTGCCCCTAGGCCTCCCGGTTTCGACCCCACTATTTAACATAGGACATTCAAGACAAAAGTCTTAAAGCTCGCAAAATATTGCTCCAAGTCATTCCTCGATACTCTAGTGAACTGCAAGTTGATACCGGGTCGTAGCATTATTTTGTAATTAAAACAAAATATTTAGATGAGTTTACAGATGTTGAGCAAAACAGAAAGCGTAAGAAACACTTTCAAAAACAAGGAATTCAAAAGAAGCTATAAATCCAGAACCTACTGTGAATTTTCAAGGTGGCAGCAACTCCCTGAGCCCAAAGACCATCAAAAAGGTACAGTGTTAGCACACGTGCAAACACGTGATTCCACAAATCCAATACTGTACCATGCACCTCTCAAAATAACTAGAAAGCTTTTCCCCTGGTGCTGAATTACTTTGTGACATTCTAATGGTGAGCCCCCCTGATGAACACGTCATTATTTTGCATTGAAATCAGGCAAATGCGATTAAAGTCTTTTTATGACTGTACTGGCACATGGATGTTCAGATAAAACCAGAGGTACAGCCCCCATCAAAACATGCTAGCCCCCATCGGAAATAATTATTGTTATTTTATAGAACAGACTGGGTCAAATGCAATTTGGCTTGAGGAACCACTTGAAGGTAGTTGCTTATTTGAACATATTATAATTTTACTTTGAGCATTTTAAAAGACTGAGGACTACATTTGGGGCTTATGTCATAGGAGCATGCTAGTCCTCCCTTGGAAGGAGAAAAACGTTTCTTGGACCCATTTTAGCAGTTCTAGTACCCTGCTAACTATGTCAGGCCCCTGTATCAAGTCTTCGTGTTGTTGCCTGGTTTGAGTAATGGCCTTGATTTTTATCTTCCACCTAAAAATGTAAACAGAGAAGAAGTTTTTGCAGAATTTGAAATTTTTATGTTCAACTTGCCAAGAAAAAGCTAAGTTCACCCAACAAACTAAGTTCTCTAAAAGCCAAGCTAAGTGATTTAGCGCACGCCTACTGTGGCAACCAGTCGACCTAGGACTGCATTTCTCAAATGGTAGGGCACGTCCCTCAAGGGGGGGGCGTGATACAATGCCAGGGGGACGCGCATCACAACGGGGAATAGGTATACCTGTACAATTGTTATGACAATGGCCTTATTTATTGCGACTGGGGGGGGTGCAAAAGAGTTTCTCTTTCCATGTGGGGCCTTGCAGAAAATAATTCAGATTTCAATATGCATAAAGAACACTTTCAGGCTACAAAATCCGTACGTTGCAATGAACAGATCCTTATCACAAAACCTGATAAAGGATCTGGGGTCGTCATTTTAAGCAAATGTGATTACATCAAAAAGATGGCCAGTATTCTTGACGATAAAACCAAATTTTTGAACATGGGCGATGTAAACTTGCACGATAATACGACGTTTCATACTCTATCTGACGTTTCATATTCTGACGAGTGTCGGACGAAAAAAGCCTTACGTATGATTTAAAATGTTGCAGCTTTTTCGTGCTCTGGTTACGTATCGCCTGTTCCTTATGACTACCCTTTTACAAAACAGAACATGTTTTGTCAACCCTCCCTTCACAAGGCCCTTAGACCTATTGTTCATGTTTGGAGGCGTCTACGTAATGAAATGATGGTCCAGACCAAGAAAAACCTGTCAAACTGGTTTTGGGTCTAGGACTAGTCAGACCAGCAGAACTGGTTTAAATCAGACCACATGCTAATTAAACAAAAACTTTTGCGATCATCGTGAACGCCTAAAGCTGACTGACTACACTGCCGAAAGCTGCTGTTGGACGAAGACGAGACGAACATGAGTGAAAAGGTACTTCGCAAGTACCTAGGTTTAATTTACAATATTTATTTATACTTAAGAATATGGTGGTCTCTTCCTGGGCTATTTTCGCAAGTTTTTTCTATCATGCAAAAACAGGCAGGGCCTTTGTTTACCTTATGAAGGAGAATGTTCAACCAAAAATTTCTAGCAGTTTTCAAAACATGTCTTGATCACCACATATATTAACATACATGCTATCTTTGCAACAGCTAAAACTTGCATATCATACTTGCTTGGAAATACGCTCTTAAAGCCGAAATGTTTTGACATTTTGATAACATAGTGTTTTACCTATGAAGCCCCTGTTGAAAAAAGGCGCTGAACGGGTTGATTGAAAATCGTTAGGTCCATCGATTGAATGAACAAATTTGTGAACGTGACATAAAAGTGAATGAACGCTGACCACCCCACCAGTTGTAAGTGACAGCTTTTCAAACAAGTGCCAATTCTGCGTCATTTAATGTATATTCTTTCATTGTGATTTGCCTTTACGCCGACAACTCATCTGCGCTAAAGCGAACTTTGCTGCTTCCAAATGAACTAAAATTGTTACATAAGCAGCGTCTAGCACACTGCTTTATTACTTGCTAGTTGATTTTGTTTGAAAAGTCAGTGGTATCGAGGCGTAAAAATGCATATCAGTTGACAGAGAAAGGAAAGTCCATTCGTTATTCGTACCTTGTTATAGCACGCCTCCCTCCCTCCTTACCAAATCACCGCTATAAAGCGGTTTTATCTAACATATTGAGTTCGATAAAAAGGAACACGATTTTGCAGAAGGTATGCCTTTGCATTATTTCATCAAAGTATTTTTTCCTTTGTAAATGGCGATCCAAGCTGGAAAGTTTGTTTACTGCGCGGAGAATTTCATTTTGTCGCGCGTCCGAGGAAAATTCCTGAAACTGTCTGCTCGAATCCGATTTGAACATTTTTGAGAATACAATGCTATAAATTCTATAACAAAATACAATCTTCAAATTCGTGGCAAATGAGCCACTAGACTGATATCACATGTCAAATTTTGGACAACACCGCGGGTCAGTGCGCGGCAACATATTACTGGCGCGCATCAAAGTTTCCGGACTGCATGGCGATATATTCATATATTCATATTCATATTATTTTCACACGAATAACCCTTCAGCTATTTTAAAATAAACTAAACAATACATCATTATAATCTAAGTACATCATAATGGTCTAGTCCAATATCATACAGAAAAATTACAGTAAGTATTAGGCTGTCCTACCAGGGGGTCGTGTTTGATTTGTTTGATTTATTTTCAGCTCATCAAATACATTTTCAGTTGTTTTTTAAAGTAACAGAGCGTGGGAAGTTCCCTAATGCTAATAGCGCCTTCCATTTGTATCTTTATATTTTTGGACTTTATATTTGTCTGTCCGAATTATAGCGTGGACTCTTGGAGCGCCTGAATGCTGGAGAAACAGTGATTGGCGATGGAGGGTTTGTTTTTGCTCTTGAAAAGAGAGGATATGTAAAGGCTGGTCCCTGGACACCGGAAGCATGCGTGGAACATCCTGAGGCTGTAAGACAGCTTCACCGTGAATTTCTCCGTGCAGGCTCCGATGTTATGCAGGCGTTTACGTTCTATGCCAGCGATGACAAATTGAGCAATAGGGGAAACAAAGCTGGAGAACACGGGGTAAGTTGAAAATCATACGTCAGGTATGCGCAGTTTGCTGGTGAACAAGTGCCATTTGCGCCGCACATGTTATTGGAAGATTTCATGACTAGTATCAAAGGAAGCACATCTTGTCCAGTGCAATAGGGACTAAGGAAAAGAACTACAAGTGTCACACACCATGGTCTAGTTCAGAGACGTATGGGGCATTTAAAAAGTGGGGGCACACATCTTCAGGGGGCACTCTCACGAGCAAGAAAGGTCATCTCTTTAAGTCGCGACGGGGTACTTAACATAATAATGTGTGAAAAGTGGGGGGCCCGTGCCCCCCCCGCTTCCTAAGTCCATTGTCCAATTCTCCATTTGCAAATCCACTCCTAGCCTTATAGAGACTGGAACAGAACTACTCATGATTTAACAGCTCAAAGCTTAACTTGTGTGTGCCTTCAGAAGTATTTTGTGTTGACTGCATCACTATCAATAACCCTTCATCATAAAGCCCCTTTTACCTCACTAAAAGTAATTTGTGCGTATGAGCGCAGATCAGAGGTAGAATGTGCCTGCAGAAAATATGAAATGAAATAGATGGCCAAATACAGATGTGGATTAGAAATAGCCTGCACAAAGTTGAAACGGCGCCTGTGAGCGGCGCTCGCGCAAATTAATTAGCTCTGTTAGCACTAAAAAGCGTTCTAAGTCAAACACATTCAAAGTTGCAACTGTTATATCTATAGTGCTCTGCCATAAACAAAGCCGCTTGTCAGCTTGCACGGGAGGTTGCTAATGAAGGTGATGCACTTGTTCTTGGTGGAGTATGTCAGACTCCTGCATACCTGAGTGGTTTGGGAAAAGAGGCAGTGCAGGCAGAGTTTCAAAAGCAGGTTGATGCATTTGTAGAGTTGGGCGTTGATTTTCTGCTTGCGGAGTACTTTGAGCATATTGAAGAAATGGAATGGGCAATTGAAGTGCTGAAGAAAACAGGCCTACCAGTATGTGCATCTATGTGCATCGGCCCTGATGGGGACCTACACGGAATACCCACTTCAACTTGTGGGGTAAGAATGGCGAAGGCCGGGGCAGATGTTGTTGGCATCAACTGCCATTTTGATCCAGAGATCTCAGTTGCTGCTGTTGCAGAGATTAAGAAAGGACTACAGGCTGAGGGAATTACAAGGCATTTAATGGTCCAGCCATTGGGTTACAAAACGCCGGATGTAAACACGCAAGGTTTCATTGATCTTCCAGAGTTTCCTTTTGGTAAGTATTTTTATGAAAGCTCAGTTATGTATGCCTCTATAATTTGCAAGAAAGTGTTTTAGAGTGTCTTTTTTTCTGTTTTTCAACATCAATTCACTTTCGACAGCATTACTCAGGGTACTCGTTTTCAGAAGCAGTGATGTGCCTAGACCATTTCCGTTAGGGAGAGGGGACGTTTACTAAAACAAGGGTCACAGAGCACACTATGAATAATGGGTTCTAAATCTTTTGGAGCATAGCCAACTTTCTTGCAGTTTGGTACACATTGGGGGCGTCACGCTCCCCTGTGCTCTCCATAATCACATCACCAATAGAAGTTTGTAGCGCTATCGTGTTTACACCCTACATATTGTTTTTGACTATAGGTCTTGAGCCAAGAGTCTGCACACGATGGGACATGCATAAGTTTGCTAGAGATGCATACGAATTAGGCATTAGGTATATCGGAGGATGCTGTGGCTTTGAACCTTACCACATAAGAGCAATTGCTGAAGAGGTGAGATTTTTAGTTGCGTGCTTGGTATTGTTAATATTCTATCATAGCAGTAGTTTTCAACCTGTTTGATGGAGCGGAACCCCAAGGGTATATTCCAGTGGCTTGAGGAACCCCTGTTCACATATCTGCACAGAAGAGTCAACATGTACGGTCGATCGCAGTATTTTTATAACTTCTGGCGGAACCCCTGGACTGTGCTGGCGGAACTCTAGGATTCCGGGGAAGTCCGGTTGAAAACCATAGATTTATAGTGAAATTATGCAAGTGGTACGATAACAGTGTTCGTTATTATTTTGATGAAATTTCCTGACTTCCCTGGCTTTCAAAGCAAGTTACAGCATTCCCAGATTATTCCAAGTGTTCCCAGATTCAAGTCAAATTTATCTAGTTTTCCAGATTTCCCAGGTTCTGAACGAGCTCTGGATAACTAGCACAAAATGAAGTTGTCAAGTAAAAAGTGGAACTGCTATTGATTATAGATCTTAGAATCTTGTATCTACATTGATTGCCAAAATAGTAAGAGCACTGCCAAACTTTATCATTTTTCGCTTCTCTGCCTCCCCCCCTAGTACAATGTTAATTTACTGCGTGGCTTCTGACAAATCACTTATAATTTTTCCACAATACACTACATCAGTGTCGTACCTTCAAGAAACATTATTGTTTTGGGGGGGATGGGGCTATATACTGCACCCAAGGGCGGTTTCATTAAAAGGAGTTATGAAGAAGAAATATTTCTCAGTTCATAGCCGGCGTCCGTAGCGCTCCAACTATTTTGGCAATGATTGTAGCTTGAAAGAGATGCTTTGCTACAGCAACTCTTGTAAAGTTGTTTATGCCCACCCACTCATTCATTTTCATTTCAAAGTTACACAGAGATGCTAGAAAGTATTCCACGCTGTCAAAACGGATAATTCTTCGATATACAGCATATCTACAAAGTACAATGCTTATGTTTGTGTACTAGAAACAATTGACTTTCAACTTTTTGTCGTTTCTTGACGATCAATAACAAAACTGTTTGTAACAGATGCTTTGGTTTACCCATGTGTGGTCACGAAAAAGTGCAGGATTTTGCCGCCTATTCACTTCGCTGTCACGAAATTTATTTCATTATCAAATTATAGCTTTCACACGAAAGAGGTAAGCTCCCGAAAGGTTCAGAGAAACACGACATGTGGGGAGGTGGCCTTCTGATGCACACGAAACCATGGGTCAGGCAAAGGTATATACTAACAGTTTTAACATGATTGTTTTGCTGTAATACTTTTATTGGCCAATTTGTATTCACAGGGAACACGAAATGTTGGCATTTTAACTGCAATGAAGCGTCAACAAACTAAAAACTTTGTTTCATAAAGCATAGGCGTCAAATCTTGTTGGCAAGCAAAGGAATCACCATAGAAGGATTCCTTTGTTAGCCAATCAAGATTTGACGCCTATGCTGTTCCATACAGTCCTCCGTGCCAATCACGATTACATCAGCAATTTTGTTCAAACGTTCATCAATATGTTATTGCTATTAACTGTCATAAATCCCCATCGATATTAGTATATCCAAAGAAAATTTCTCTGAAAATATTGGAGAAATTCATGTCTACATTGTATAACAACTAATTACTGCAAGCAGGGACGTAGGAAGCATTGAAAAAGTGGAGGGCACATGCATTCACGGGCACATGCATTCACAGGCACATGCATTCACGGGCACCCTCGCATGCAAAAATGGCACTATGTAAACTGGAAAGGGGCGCTTTACATACAAATTTGTGAAAAAGTGGGGGAACGTACTCTCTGTGCGCCCGGTTCCTACGTCCATGACCGCAAAGGTTGTGGTTTTAGGTTTGGCGTAACGATTGACTATATAATATTTGGCTATTTCATCTTTTCTGCAAATAGGCAAAGGTTGTTTTATCTATCAATTTGCTTTTCAATTTAGAGCCAATAAGGAGTATTGGCAAAACATTAAGCCAGCCAGTGGAAGGCCGTTCTGCCCAGCTATGTCGAAACCTGATGCTTGGGGTATGACAGCCGGGGACAAGCATTTGGTACAGAAAGCAACGGAGACAACTGCAGAAGATCTGAAAGAGCAGAAGAAAGAACTTGTTGGACATTAGTTAATTTTTTATAATTGTATAAATCTTTGAGAAGGTGTGAAAATGGCACCTTGGGAGTAATGTAAATTAAAGTATATTTGTCCTGTTTTACGCTGCTAGTTTGCATGAGTGGTACATGCCTTGCCTACTTTGAAAAAAATACCCATTTATGTTGTTTCCTGCAATCCCAAAAAGACCATTTGTTAACAAGATTTCACCATCTGTCATGGATATCACTGATTTGTGTTATAGATTTTGCGGATTAGATAGAGCAAGTTAGGGAGGGAGGGGTTGTAGAAAAATTCTTGTGTTTCTGGAAAGTCTCAATGGATCTGGAACAATACTGCTACTTTCTTGTGAGCTATGTCCTCGGACATACCTAAATAAATGGAAAAGTCAGCAAACAGAGGAAATTTCATTACTTTTTTTGGAAACCAAAGAACTTAGGTTGCTTACCCCCAATTCCTTCATTGCCATGGAATTGGTGGGGTTCCTTAAGCCTAAAAGGAAACTCAAGCAAGAGGCAAACCCTTGAGGTGGGGCTTGAGCATAACTCAGTATCCTATATTGAGAACTAATTTGCCTTGGCAATGGTACTAAGGTCTACACTGCATCTGAACAGTAGATGAACTGGGGATTCCTGGTCCACAACCATTACCTTCTAGCAATGACCCTCTACCATTCTTTATTGTGGGAGATGATGCTATCCCCCTGAAGCAAAGAGGATTGGAGATATGGCTGATATGGAGCATGAAAGGATAATGGAAAGGATTTTTAACTATCGCCTATCAAGGGCTAGGCAAATCTCTGAAAATGTTTTTGGTATTCTGGCAGCAAGGTTTGGTGTATTCAGAACACCTATTCATCTATCACCAGACAATGCTGTTATAGTAACAAATGCATGCCTTGCCCTTCACAGTTTCTGCAAATGACAGAAAGATAAGAATTTTGTTCCTCCTTCTTTTATTGACAATGAGGACCCAGTATCTCAGGTAATGGTACCTGGGGAATGGAGGAGGAATACAAATAACCACCTAGCCAATATAGTCCAGCAGTCAGGAAACAGAAATGATGCCTATGCATGTGGGGTTAAGGATAACCTGAAGGAATATGTGAATGGGGTGGGAAAAGTTCCTTGGCAAGAAGGCATTGTGTTTGGGAGATGGAAGTAACTAGAAAAATATCATTATTATATTCCTCTGCTATCATTTGAGAGGTAATGTTTAGACTAGCTCAAAAACTTCTGCTATGACAGGATTATCAAATGTTTGTTTAAATGGGATTGAGATGACTATTGAAATTCAACAGATTAAATGAAAGTTATGAATACCAGGTTGGATTCTCCCACTCTTGATTTAGTATAAGGTCTGAGGAATGCATCAACCCTATCATACCAGTGCCAAACTTTCTTTTTCTTTTTGATATCAGTAGAAGCACTTCTTTTAGCTTCTGAATGAGCCCAGCTAGCTCTTGTGTATGAGCTTCTGATGCTCTTCAGCTTCATACGTGTTGTGTCCTCTAGTATACATAATTCAAGGAAACAATAGAAGTAGCTGATTACCGGTTTCAAGTACAAGATGATCAGATTTTTATTTTAGTATCTTTATGCTAGAAAATTTTGATCACTTTCTATTTGCAATATAGTTACATTACCACTAAAGAACATAATTTTGCTCAAGTTTCTATGTACATTCTGATATATCTAATTATGAGTATTGCATGTCACATTGCATGGCTCGATTATACAATTGTATTATTCCAGACTGTCTCCTTCGTCGAAGCACTGCAGCAATCCCAAATAGGCCTATCTAGATATGAACATGATATTGATAATGTGGCCCAGGTTATCTTCATATCTAATCATAAAAAGTACATTATATCGCTATTATTGCCCAGGTGAGGTGATAGAAATTTATAATGTGTTACCATCCCAATTTTTTCCCATTGCCCTGGATATCGTCAAGAGCGATTCGCGGGCCCTATCCGGTCATGGTACTCTTTACACCTGTAATTGTAAAGATTCTCCTCTTCTTGATATAGATCAATAAGTTTTGCCATATCCTCGTCGCTCAGTCAGCCATTGTTTCTAGATCTTTCAATGTGCAAGCGACAAGCGACAGAAAATAGGAACTCTCCTACTTTGAAAAGGCACTGTCGCTTGTCGCTCGTGCCTCGCACATGCATTTTTTGTAAACGAGGCAATCGCCCAAAATAGCATCAGGAACTGGCGTGGCGTCAAACTTGTCGGGTACGTGTGCGAAGCCCTTAAAGCTGACTGACTACACGCCCAAAGCTGCTGTTGGACGAAGACGAAACGAACATGAGTGAAAAGGTACTTTGCAAGTACCTAGGTTTAATTTACAATATTTATTTATACTTAAGAATATGGTGGTCTCTTCCTGGGCTATTTTCGCAAGTTTTTTCTATCATGCAAAAGCAGGGCCTTTGTTTACCTTATGAAGGAGAATGTCAACCAAAAATTTCTAACAGTTTTCAAAACAATGTCTTGATCATCTACATATATTAACATACATGCTATCTTTGCAACAGTTAAAAATTGAATATCATACGTGCTTGGAAATACACTCTAAAAGCCGAAGAGTTGATAGAACTAGAGCGCTGACTGGCTAATCCCATTGTACACAAAACAGTGGCCTGGCATGCAAATGCAGTGAGGGCTACAGCGGGGGGCTGGTCCACTGGTAGCTCCGCGTGTTTAAGTTCCCTACTCCTTTCTCATTTATCGAGCGCCAAACGAGAAGGCAGTGAGTACCATTTTGCAAGTCTTTGGTATGACTAGACCGGGGGTCGAACCCACGACCTTCCGATTGTGAGGCAGACGCTCTAACCACTGGGCCATCACACCAAATCTATAATGGCGCCCTAGTAAGGCAGAAAGTTAGTGTACACTAGACGCAAAAAGGAAATAAATCATGTTTCCGCTGCTTATTTCACGAATATTATAATGCATCATGGCTGTGGAGAGAGACTAAGAGTTTTTCATGCTTTTTTGGAGAAACTTGCGTTTATTAGCCGTGGACTTAACCGTGGTAGCTCAAATATCAAACATTGTTGCTGCGTTGCTGTGGATACCTTGCTAAGTTTCCTCAAATGCTGAAGGTATTTACGATCTATACTTAAAACAAACAGTAATGAAGGTTAAAGAGTATGGCTAAGATTCATTAAGTAGCAAATACTTTTCAAATTAAAGAGCTTTTCAAAGTATTAGCTACCTATGCCGTCTCAGCAATGAGTTTAAGGCCTGCAAGAGCTTAAAGTGTCTGTTTTATTTATCGGTCTATGTGCGATAGAAATAATAAAAAACGTAAAGACATCTTCTGTCAATATTGCATACTATACAATAAAATTTGGTTTGTGAGTATCTGTCTCCTAGAAGGTGTACTTTGTCTTATAACGTGGTCAGTGTAAATTCTGCCGAGCCTGTGAGAAATGATTGTTAATACAATTCTGCAACACTCTCTATCAATATTGTTACATGGCCATCTCGTAGACTTGCAACAAGAATTTGGCTTTCAATGGAGCGTTGTGCCAGTAAAGGAATAAAGATTCTTTGTTTCAAAGAGAGCTTTCACTAGAATTTGAATAGTAATGTAGAAGTCTAAATGATGTCATGTTTATCAACTGTTTGATGGAGCGATGCAACAGATTATGAACATTTAGGTTTCTTTTTATGAATGTGAGATCAAGCCATTTGTGCACAGCAGATCATCACTCTTCAAGATGGCATTTGAATCAAAATAGCTTTCAAGTTATCATTAACACAAAATGAAGAATTCTGAGGAGAATGGATATTCTCTATAATGCAGTTTGCATTGTTTTGGTACCTCTATGCTCTTATTCTTGGACAATGCTCTAAAAATCCACTTAAGCTGCCAAGGATTGGGAGTAGTATTCTAACTATTATCTCTTTGAATCTTGCTGTAAGCCATTTCCAGAGACCTTCAAGAAATGTGTATGTAAAAGCATACTCAAAAGCAGACTTACTTCTGGACAATAACCTTTGTGTAATAGCAAAAATGGAATGTTCTGATGCACCAAAGCCAATAGTAAATGCTTTTCTGAGACCATCAATAATTTTCTTTCCAACAGTATTTATACATTATATATATATATATATATATATATAATTCTATATAATTATTAATATGATTTTATATTTATATATATATATATATATATATATATATATATATATATATATATATATATATATATATATATATATATATATTATGTATAGTTATTAACAAATCTTTTGTTTGAAAGATTCTATGGTGTCAAAAGTACTTTCATGCCTTTCCAAAATTTGCTATTTTAATTGAATACATTGGATAAATTATTGAATATCATGATAAGTTCAGTTATTGGCTTACCTTCCCTAAACTGTTACTTCAGCACCCAAGACAATTGATTGCTGTGGCTAATGAGAAGCAAAAAGTTTGGGAAGCCACTTTCACTTTGTAAAGTGGCCTCCTAGCATGATATCTTGAACTTGTATCCTAAAGTTAGGATGTCCTTTCTCTGAATCTCATAAAGTTTTGTAGTACATTGTCACAAAGATGTGCCTAGATACTTTCCTTAGATTTTGGGGGCATCATACCCTCCCATTTGCATATCCCTGGATAGCCATTAATTTTAACTGCTTCATTTATGTGATTTTAAAAATTGCCATATCCTCAAAAGCTTTCCTTGCTAACTTGATCCAGGCAGATATGAGGAATTTGATACTCTCTAAATATACAGAAATCATATACCATATGACAGCCCTCCTTCTATACGTTCTGAATATGCAAGAAACTTCCAGGTTTTCCTTAGGGGAAGGATGTTACAACAGAAAACAACTCACCAAAATCTTTGCATTGGCCTTATATGTACATGCCTTTGTCATCAAATAATCACTCCGTAATCCGCAATATAACCATACTTGATTCTCTGCAACGCCTGCAAGACAGGGCCCGGACAATAATCGAAAACGCCAGATTGAAAGACAACTGGTCATGTGACTGGCTGAGCATTGAAAATATCATTCGATTCGATCGATCAGTCATGGCATACAAAATAATTATTAAATTAAGTCCGGAACATCTTTGGGATAAATTTCAACAAAGGTCTTCGCAATCAAATTATGCAACAAGGCATTGTAAAGATCTACAAATTCCCAGGCTTAACACTGAACATGCGAAAAAGAGCTATCAATACTCTACTGTAAAAATTTGGAATACAATTCCAACGGATATTAGGGAGCTCCCAACTATTAGTCACTTTAAAAAGAGATTAAAGGAGTTCCTAAAGAGCTGATTAAAAATATGCTTGACCATTTAAAAACACGACCCCCTGGAAGAACAGCGTCCTAGGATATAATTTTAGTTACTACCCTTTTTATTTCTATGTATTTAGACTATTGTAAATATTACTGACTTGGAATTTTTTTTGTAAAATAAAAAAGCTGAAGGGTAGAATCGTGTATAAATAATACATTATCATATCATATCATTATCATATCAACCGAACAATAAAGCTATATCAACTTATTCCCCCTCTACCTTGATTTTTTGAACCTTGTAACTAGTTGTGCTTTTCATACGAGAAAGGTGACCTAGCAAAGTGAGGCTCAAGCAAAAGTGACTGTCTTATTTTAAAAATATGTGATAAGTCTTTACCTACTAGCTTTGCCGAGAATTTGCAGACTCGATGGCAGCTGTGGGGCGCTTTGCCCTCTTGCCCCTTCAATATCCGCCACTGGCCCTATGTTACCTTATTGTTTTAACTCTGCATTATGTCACCGGAGTCCTTTCATTAAACTGTCAAGCTGACAGAAGCCGATCAAATGTCATACCCCCGTGCTACTGACGAAAGAACTGGAGAGTGCAGAATTCAATTCATTGTCTGCAATGAAACTGCCTTGAATCATAATGGCAGTCTAATTTCTCATATCTGCGCATGCTCGAATCCATTAACTACGGCTGTCGATAATGGCTAGTTAATGTTATTACTTCCGCCATTATGAAATTGCCCAAATATGGTAAAGCAGGCTTTATTTTGGAAGGTATTTTGTGTTGTAAGTTCGTAACCATCTGGTAAACCGTAAATTTGTCCACATTCTTAAGCAGCTTGGTGAGTACTTTCGTTTGATGTATACATTTTTTGGAAAGTGATTGATGACTAATCTTGACATCCGCCCATTGGGCGTTGCCTTTACGCCGATAACTCATCTGCGCTAAAGGGAACTTTTGCTTCTTCCAAACCAACTAAAATTGTTATATAAGCAGCGTCTAGAATATTGCTTTATTACTTGCTAGTCGATTTTCTTTGAAAGTCAGTGGTATCGAGACGTAAAAATGCGCATCAGTTGATAGAGAAAGCAAAGTCCATTCGTTATGCCTTGCATAATTTCACCAAAGTATTTTTTCCTTCGTAAATAACGATCCAGGCTGAAAGGAATGTGTACTGCGCGGAGAATTTCATTTTGGAGTTCATAGCGCGCGTCCGAGAAAATTTCCTGATATTTTCTGCTCGAATGCGATTTGAACATTTTTGAAAATACAATGCTCGAAATTATCTAACGACATACAATCTTCAAATGCGTGGCAAATGACGAGGGGCAATTCACTTATTATAATCTCGTACGCTTTTTAGAATAATCGCAAAATAATCTTTAGTCTCAAAATTTTCAACCAGCTGATGCAGATGAAGACGTTTCATTCAAACCAGTTGATGTGCCATTCACTTGCGGCTACGTCGCTGCAAAAAATGTTGTGGCAACTATTGACGAACGCATGCTTAGAAACAGTGAAAACCATTCATTTTGTTCTCGACAAACTACCCCAAACAACATCATCACCATAACGTAATTGACTTTCAACCAATGCATAATATACAATGGAAAGTTGTGACTGAGGTAGTATATTTTTCAATCTCTTTAAGGCCCAAATCCCAGAGTTAATTTTGTCCATTGTACTGTTGAATTGTGCTTCCCACGAAAGGTTTTCATCAACAATCAATCCTAGGGACTTTGTTTGCGTTACTCTTTTTATGTTATGGTCA
>OLMO02000294.1:6400971-6411084 GCA_900291935.2 Cassiopea xamachana | reverse complement strand
ACTTGAAGCACATCAAGGGACTCTTTTACATAAATTGCCACTCCACCCCCGTGAACGTTACGGTCATTTCGAAATATTTTATAGCCCTCTATTCGAAGCTCATGATCACTAATGTTTTCATCTAATCGTGTCTCATTTAGCCCTATAACGCCTATCTCGTTATCATTCAAAATGATTCCAAGTTCATCTTTGTATTTTCTGAGTGATACAATGTTAAGAGAGGCAATTTTTAGACCATTTCTCTTCCTAGAATAATTCACCATACTTACCTTTTTGTGTTTATTAGAGCATAGACACCGCTAACAGTACTTAATAAACTATATCAAGTTCCCTGCAAATTTCCTTACCCCTCCTTCATTTAAATGCAAACCGTCATTGCTTAAGTTGCTAAATAGAATGTTTTCATTTGGAATAATGTCAAAGCCATGCGCTGGTATTTCCTCCGATAGAATTTTGTTCACTTGGCAGATCTTGGCGTTTAATTCATGCGAGTCTTTACGTCTAAATGCCGCAGAATAAACTATCTTTGCACGAGGATTATTTTCCTGGATCTTGTCTAGCGTTGCCAATATTTCCTCGCTCAATTCTTCCGGGCTCGTTTTAGAGACGTTGTTTGTTGATGCGTGTATAATGATGACGTCGCTATCATTTTTCCCAGTCTTCTGTATAGCTTCTCTAATTTTCATCCCTGGTTTAAAATCTTTGTTTACCGTGTGGTGACTGTTCGACATCTTTTCTGTGTTTAAAAACCTCAATTGAGAGTCACCAACGATAGTTATCTTGATCTTCTTATTTACAGTGGCCATATCGTCGTGATTTCTGTCAACAGTAGAATTTATGCTTTCTTTGACTTTTTTCTTGTTCTTTGTTTTCTTGTGTTGGCGATTGTCAGGTACTGTAGTGCATGATTTTCCAAAAGATTTTTGCTTTCCTTTCTTTAGATCAACTTCTGGGTGCTCCAAGTTCCACGATTCTTTGCTTTTTTGTGTGCTCGTGTGTCGATGTTGAGGCGGCTCCTCTCCCATGGGTATTTCATATCTGTTATGCGACCTATCCCTAATTTCGTTTACATCTAGCAATTTTTCAATAATACTTTGCTTTTGTTCAAGTTGTCGTTCAAGTGAATAAATTCTTTCTTGCAGACTTCTGATGTAATTCTGTTCGCAGTTTACAGTCCCTCCACAATTATCCTCAGATGCAGATTTTGTTTTGTTAGATATAACTTCTTTTAGTAGTAACACCTCTCCAAACATGTGCCTTTTGAATTCCAAGTAATCGGAACCCAACGAACAGCTACACGCTCTGTCCATTACTTGTTCATCGGGAATGTAAGTTTTCGGATTAGAGCTTTCATTCAACATTTGATATCCCTTGTCGAGTATGCGAAGAGAGATCTGTTCCTAATCATAAAGACACATTACAATAAGTCTTAGGCTGTTCTATCAGGGGGGTCGTGTTTGATTTATTTTCAGGTCATCAAATACATTTTCAATTGCTTTTTGAAGTTACAGAGCGTGGGAAGTTCCCTAATGCTAATAGCATTTTACATTTGTATCTTTATGTTTTGGACTTTATATTTGTGTCTGTCCAAATTACAGCGTGGACTCTTGGAGCGCCTTAATGCTGGAGAAACAGTGATTGGCGATGGAGGGTTTATTTTTGCTCTTGAAAAGAGAGGGTATGTAAAGGCTGGTCCGTGGACACCAGAAGCATGCGTGGAACATCCTGAAGCTGTAAGACAGCTTCACCGTGAATTTCTCCGTGCAGGCTCCGATGTTATGCAGGCGTTTACGTTCTATGCCAGTGATGACAAATTGAGCAATAGGGGAAACAAAGCTGGAGAACACGGGGTAAGTTGAAAATCATTGTCAGGTATGCGCAGTTTGCTGGTGAAAAAGTGCCATTTGCGCCGCACATGTTATTGGAAGATTTCATGACTAGTATCAAAGGAAGCACATCTTGCCCAGTCCAATAGGCACTAAGGAAAAGAATTACAAGGGTCACACACCATGGTCCAGCTCAGAGACGTAGGGAGCATTAAAAAAGTGGGGACACACATCTTCAGGGGGGCACTCTCACGAGCAAAAAAGGTTATCTCTTTAAGTCGCGACGGGGTACTTAACATAATAATGTGTGAAAAGTGGGGGGCCCGTGCCCCCCCCGCTTCCTAAGTCCATTGTCCAATTCTCCATTTGCAAATCCACTTCCAGCCTTGAAGAGACTGGAACAAAACTACTCATGATTAAACAGTTCAAAGCTTAAATTGCATCACTATCAATAACCCTTCTTAGTAAAGCCCTCAACCTCACTAAAAGTAATTTGTGCCTGTGAGCGCAGATCAGAGGTATAATGTGCCTGCAGAAAATATGAAATGAAATAGATGGCCAAATACAGATGTGGATTAGAAATTGTTTGCAGAACGTTGAACCGGCGCCTGTGAGCGGCGCTCGCGCAAATTAATGAGCTCTGTTAACACTAGCAAGCGTTCTAAGTCAAACTCTTTCAAACTTGCAACTGTTATATCTATAGTGCTCTGCCATAAACAAAGCCGCTTGTCAGCTTGCACGGGAGGTTGCTAATGAAGGTGATGCACTTGTTCCTGGTGGAGTATGTCAGACTCCTGCATACCTGAGTGGATTGGGAAAAGAGGCAGTGCAGGCAGAGTTTCAAAAGCAGGTTGATGCATTTGTAGAGTTGGGCGTTGATTTTCTACTTGCGGAGTACTTTGAGCATGTAGAAGAAATGGAATGGGCAATTGAAGTGCTGAAGAAAACAGGCCTACCAGTATGTGCATCTATGTGCATCGGCCCTGATGGGGACCTACACGGAATACCCACTTCAACTTGTGGGGTAAGAATGGCGAAGGCTGGGGCAGATGTTGTTGGCATCAACTGCCATTTTGATCCAGAGATCTCAGTTGCTGCTGTTGCAGAGATTAAGAAAGGACTACAGGCTGAGGGAATTACAAGGCATTTAATGGTCCAGCCATTGGGTTACAAAACGCCGGATGTAAACACGCAAGGTTTCATTGATCTTCCAGAGTTTCCTTTTGGTAAGTATTTTTATGAAAGCATGAAAGCTCAGTTATGTATGCCTCTATAATTTGCAAGAAAGTGTTTTAGAGTGTCTTTTTTTCTGTTTTTCAACATCAATTCACTTTCGACAGCATTACTTAGGGTACTCGTTTTCAGAAGCAGTGATGTGCCTAGAACATTTCCGTTAGGGAGAGGGGACGTTTACTAAAACAAGGGTCACAGAGCACACTATGATTAATGGGGTGCTAAATCTTTTGGCATAGCCAACTTTCTTGCAGTTTGGTACCCATTGGGGGCGTCACGCTCCCCTATGCTCTCCATAATCACATCACCAATAGAAGTTTGTAGTGCTATCGTGTTTACACCCTTCATATTGTTTTCGACTATAGGTCTTGAGCCAAGAGTCTGCACACGATGGGATATACATAAGTATGCTAGAGATGCATACGAATTAGGCATTAGATATATCGGAGGATGCTGTGGCTTTGAACCTTATCACATTAGAGCAATTGCTGAAGAGGTGAGATTTTTAGTTGCGTGCTTGGCATTGTTAATGTTCTATCATAGCAGCAGTTTTCAACCTGTTTGATGGAGCGGAACCCCAAGGGTATATTCCAGTGGCTTGAGGAACCCCTGTTCACATATCTGCACAGAAGAGTCAACATGTACGGTCGATCGTAGTAATTTTATAACTTCTGGCGGAACCCCTGGACTGTGATGGTGGAGCCCTAGGATTCCGGGGAAGTCCTGTTGAAAACCACAGATTTATAGTGAAATTATGCAAGTGGTACGATAACAGTGTTCTTACAGCACTATTTTGATGAAATTCCCTGGCTTTTCCCTGGCTTTCAAAGCAAGTTACAGCAATCCCAGATTATTCCAAGTGTTCCCAGATTCAAGTCAAATTTATCTAGTTTTCCAGATTTCCCAGGTTCTGAACGAGCTCTGGATAACTAGCACAAAATGAAGTTGTCAAGTAAAAAGTGGAACTGCTATTGATTATAGATTTTAGAATCTTGTATCTACATTGATTGCCAAAATAGTAAGAGCACTGCCAAACTTTATCATTTTTCGCTTCTCTGCCTCCCCCCCCCCTAGTACAATGTTGATTTACTGCGTGGCTTCTGACAAATCACTTATAATTTTTCCACAATACACTACAGCAGTGTCTTACCTTCAAGAAACAACATTGTTTTGGGGGGATGGGGCTATATACTGCACCCAAGGGCCGTTTTATGAAAAGGAGTTATGAAGAAGAAATATTTCTCAGTTCATAGCCGGCGTCCGTAGCGCTCCAACTATTTTTGGTAATGAGTGTAGCTTGAAAGAGATGCTTTGCTACAGCAACTCTTGTAAAGTTGTTTATGCCTACCCACTCTTCATTTTAATTTCAAAGTTACACAGAGATGCTAGAAAGTATTCCACGCTGTCAAAACGGATAATTCTTCGATATACAATGTACAATGCTTATGTTTGTGTACTAGAAACAATTGATTTTCAACTCTTTGTATTTTCATGACGATCAATAGCAAAACTGTTTGTAACAGATGCTTTGGTTTACCTTTGTGTGGTTACGAAAAAGTGCAGTTTTTTGCCGCCTATTCACTTCGCTATCACGAAATTTATTTCATTATCAAATTATAGCTTTCATACGAAAGAGGTAAGCTCCCGAAAGGTTCAGAGAAACACGACATGTGGGGAGGTGGCCTTACGATGCACATGAAACCATGGGTCAGGCAAAGGTATATACCAACAGTTTTAACATGATTGTTTTGGTGCAAAACTTTTATTGGCCAATATGTGTTCACAAGGAACACGAAATGCTAGCATTTTAACTGCAATGAAACTTCAACAAGCTAAAAACCTTGTTCCATACAACATAGGCGTCAAATCTTGTTGGCAAGCAAAGGAATCACCATAGAAGGGTTCCTTTGTTAGCCAATCAAGATTTGACGCCTATGCTGTTCCATACAGTCCTCCGTGCCAATCACGATTACATCAGCAATTTTGTTCAAACTGTCATCAATATATTATTGCTATTAAATGTCATAAATCCCCATCGACAATAGTATATCCAAAGAAAATTTCTCTGAAAATATTGGAGAAATTCGTGTCTACATTGTATAACAACTAATTACTGCAAGCAGGGACCTAGGAAGCATTGAAAAAGTGGGGGCACATGCATTCACGGGCACCCGCACATGAAAAAATGGCACTATGCAAGCTGGAAAGGGGCGCTTTACATACAAATTTGTGAAAAAGTGGGGGGACATGCCCCCTGTGCCCCCGATTCCTACGTCCATGACCGCAAGGGTTGTGGTTTTAAGTTTTGCTTAACGATTGACCATATAATATTTGACTATTTCATCTTTTCTGCTGATAGGCAAAGGTGTTTTATCTATCAATTTGCTTTTCAATTTAGAGCCAATAAGGAGTACTGGCAAAACATCAAGCCAGCCAGTGGAAGGCCGTTCTGCCCAGCTATGTCGAAACCTGATGCTTGGGGTATGACAGCCGGGGACAACCATTTGGCACAGAAAGCAACGGAGACAACTGCAGAAGAGCAAAAGAAACAACTTGTTGGACATTAGTTAAGTTTTTATAATTGTATAAATCTTTGAGAAGGTGTGAAAATGGCACCTTGGAAGTAATGCAAATTAAAGTATATTTGTCCTGTTTTACGCTGCTAGTTTGCATGAGTGGTACATGCCTTGCCTACTTTGAAACAATACCCATTTATGTTGTTTCCTGCAATCCCCAAAAGACCATTTGTTAACAAGATTTCACCATCTGTCATGGATATAGTGAGTATTGTGCTGGAAGCATCAGATTCAATGACTGTCTTAGGCCCAAACAGTTTCTGGCATTGTTTCTATCCAAGAGATCCTTACTATGACGTTTGAGCAATGAACTGTGGGACACAAGTGAGGCAGAAATGTCTCATTCTCCCTTAATGTTGCATTTGGAGTATGTGAAGCTTCATGGCCTTAAGATCGTCTGTAACCAAAGACTTGATCTCCAAGAGCGATGCTGATGAGATAGCAAGTTTCCATAATTATTGCAATAAATACATAACCACCAATTAATTTTTCTTGAATGTCCACGGGACAATTGGTATGGGGAAATTGCATTTCCTGCCTATCAAGTTTATGATACTTACATTGATAAATCCCAATGTAAGATTCGCCAATAATTACTTCTTTCAACAACCAGAGTCTCAAATTCAGCAATTAACTGTCACTTTGCAATTCCTTCCATTGATTAAACTCTACATATTCTTGGATTTTAAGGTTCCAGTTTTGCTCAAGAATTTGAAACAACAGGTTGAGCACGTGCTTTGAGAATTTAGTCTGAAAGGAATTGATCAACGTGATAAGGCAATGGCAGCAGCTTTTCAGCACTTGCCATGATAACAGTTAATATTGTTAATCAGAATGAGCGACATAATGAAATTCATGTCACAAGGAATAATGCTTCAATTAATCTTGATCCTACCTTCCTACAAGCCACGTGACATCAAGGAATTTGTGATGAACGTGAGCTACTGCTGTGCAAGTGCAAGCAAATTCAAGCAGATTATTTTACAGAAATAGAAAAGTTTTAAATGCGGCTTCAATGCATCGTTTTTTCCAAATAAGTAAACATATGGAATGCAAGAGAACTTTCAATAGGTGAAGTTTTTGTTCGCTTTCAATTAAACGATCAATTGTTCTTTTCATCCACTTTTAGAGTGTGAATAGGTTAGGACAATCTAAACCTTTTCTTGATTACAGCCTTAATACCGATTGGCGAATGGAAAAACTGGAGCTAGATGGAAAAGGTATATGAAAATTAAAGCATTATGTCCATTAAATCTAAAGTAATAAATGGCCTTTTTTGCTTCTATAAAGAAAATAGCAAGAAATATGAAATCAGAAACTTGCCTCTTGTTTGAGATATTCGTCCAGCTTTTGTCGTATGTCGTTATCATTGGTCTCAATCAAATCGTTCTAGAAAAGATTTTGGAACATTCAAATACAAAATAAGTAGTTTCAATCATGTCATGAATGTAAATAAGTATATGCTTGAGATGTTAAGATGTGAAACTCTAAGAGAAAAACTCGAGGTAACTTTTAACTTGGTTGAAGGATTGGTCATGAAATAATAGAATGAAGCCAAAAACCGTACGAATTAAGATGCATTTAATTCAAAAATGGCTGAACGAGTGAATGAGTGTGGGCTAATGAAAAATGGAGAAGTGAATGAATGAACAGAGAGCGTCTTATCACTTAATATAAAGAAGCAACAGATGAAGGAATAACAAGGTAAATGAGCAATGAACAGAAACGAACATGAAATCAATGCGTGCAATTAAGAAAGGGTCACATCAAAGTTGTAAGCATAATGTGCAGACACAAGATGTGCATTCCTAAATAAAGAAAAATCAAAAAAAACCTTACCATCTCCTCCTCATCCTCCATAAGACTCTTTAGATCTTCTGACGTCAGGTTTAATATACTGCATGCAAGATCGCGGGCTTCTTTCGTAGCCTCCCTTTCGTTTAGTCGTTTTTGTTCCTCTTCTCGCCGTTGCCTCCTCCGCTCAGAAATCAAAACTCGGAGGCGATGGGCATCTTTAAGAACAGCCTCAACAAAGTTCTGAGAAGAAATATCAGCTCAACAAAATAGGGAATAGCATAAACATAACCTGTTAGAAATGGAGCTACTATCAAGAAGAGATAGCTTCTCAATAGTGGCTCCATTTCTATTGGCCATGGTATTTTGGTTGTAGAGTGCGAAGATACAAACAGCTGTTTGCAAACGTTTTGGAGCACAGTTTTTCAACTGATACTTTTCCAATAACACAAAACATTTTTTAACCCAAATATATAATTATTTCTAAATCATAATTTTACAGGGATGCCAGAAAGTTGAGAGGACGCGGGGGCAACCACGGTGGAAATTTAGGAGGCCTTTGCCACTGTGGGTAAGGAGGGACAATTGAACTATATGGTTCAATGAGAGGGAATGACCACCTTGATGAAGACAGGACCAAGTTCCACTCAAAGCACATACTAAGCGCCTGTTTATATGGGGAAAAATACTTCACCTATTAGACCATGGGCTGACATGTGATATTTCTCCTTCCTATAGAATGCTTTGCACTTTTCGAGGTGTTTTTATATGGCAAACATCACTTCGCACCACCGGTATGATGAAATTTCACTTCATGAGAGGTGAAACTTCGCTTAGGTGAAGCGATTTTTTATATATAAACACAAACATACCGATGATGTTAAATTACTCGGTTTATTGTGCGTATTATTCGCCATATAACTACAACCGGAAATTTCCAAAGCCCATGGTCTGATAGGTGAAGTGTTTTTGCCCAAATACAAAGTCCCTAAAATTCGCCTCGCCTGAAAATGCAGGGCCTCAAAGGTGAAGTGTTTTGCTCACCTAAACAGGCCCTAATTTACTCGATGTTACCTCCATGTCCCCCAATTCCTTGGGGCTTGGAGGGTGCCTTTGAGAGGACTTTAGTTCTGGCACGAGCATTTAGGCCCGGATGCCCTTCCTGACGTCACCAATGGCATGCGGTGGGCCTCGAACCCTGGACCATGTGGGTCTTAGTCGAGTGCATTACCGCTAGGCCACGGCTGCAAACTCCATAGCTAAATAACTATTCTACTCTACTCTAGTATCATTGCTAAGTGATATGCTATGAGAAGAGGAAATTGCTTTAACTATGATAATTTGGCTCGTAACTGCTTAACGAAAACAGGACATGGTAAAGGGTTAAGTGTTTGTACTTTCCTTTCGATTATACTTTTGAAAAACCTTACTTATAAAAAGGGATATTTACCTTGATGATCAATTGATATTCTTGTGTCCTTTTATTAATATTACTCATGTCTGCTTTCATCTTTCTCTGTATTTTATCTTGCTGTAATGCTTGCTCATGAAGCTGATCAAACGCCGCCCTCTCCATTTCACTAACTGCCTTTTCTGCATGATTACACAAATTTTGGCTTTGTTGCAAGAGGTGAGACTAAATGACACAAAAGCAAAACAATTCGAAGCTTTAGCAATTTTCTGATAAAATTATCTGACATAGAAAGGGCACCCTTTCGGATGCGAACATTATGCTCTTCTTCCTACAATTTCAACTTTAATCTCAAATGTTTGTTACCTAAATTCCTCTCATTCCATATGAAGTTACTCTCTACTTGACAATGTAGTTTTAAGCATTAATAATGATACGTTCATAACAAAAACATGTTACGACAATTGTGATGAGCAGAATAATCTATGTGTCAAAATTAATATCTATCAAAGGAAATTCCTGAGACAAGATTGTAGAGGAAGGTGTTGAAAATTCTAAGTAGTCCCCGGAAAGTAGCTAGCTATGATTTAGAACGAAGAAAGAGAAATATATACAACCCTAACCTTCTTCCGAAGCTCTTCCTGGCAGTGAGACAAATCTTCTTTCAATTTTACTTTTTCTAGCGATATTTTGTTAATTTTGCTTCGAAGATCTTCTACCTGAAGGAGAAAGGTCGAAATAATTCAGAAGTAGCAATGAGAAGACAATAAAAGGAAAATTCATCGACCAGAAGGATGTTAATAAATGCCACAATGATGGTAGACACTGACAAAATGCTAAATTCACAGCCCTTACATAAACTGTAAATAATGGCAATACTACTGCGAATTGTATTGTATGAGCACAAAACAAACGAGAAATGGATATTTCTGGAAATAAACTCAATCAAGCAACTACAAGAAACCACAATGAACAGTTCCAAAGAAATAAATGAAATGACCAATCGAAGTAACAATATTACAAGATCTTCTGTTCTAAATATGCTGTACTCAAAGAAAAATAAGGATAGAATAAAAGGAATTATCGAATGATTACGTATTGTTTTCTCTGCTCAGCATTTACTGTAAGAGCTTTGTTCTTCCTCTTCGTTTCCTCCTATAAAGATAAAAATTCAGTGTTACATATAAACATGTGCAGATAGATAGATAACAAAATGCATACCTACATACATGCATACATATATATAATATATATATATATATGAATGTGTGTA
>OLMO02000294.1:6379345-6400872 GCA_900291935.2 Cassiopea xamachana | reverse complement strand
TACATGACATGTCTTTATATTGTCCATCTAAATCGAGGCTAACTAACATAATAATAATCTAGCTAATTCGAAATCACAACAGTAACTAATATTTTCCAACACTGAATATTACCCAACAATATATATATATATATATATATTCACTTATTTGTTTATTGAACTATATTATCGAAAGCAACACAGCATTACAACTCATAGCAAAGGCTAATAAACACATCTACTCTCTCGTACATTTATTTTTGAAGCATGGATTATGTAGAGTCACTTGAAAAAGGAAAAGAGAAACCTATTCTCAAACATAAACTGCATTTAGCAAGCTCTTCGGAAATTGCTACTGATCATTATGTTGAACTTGAAAACTGTGATAGGGACTAGCGTATATCACAGGGAAATGTTCTCCATCATACGATTTTGCAATGAAAAGCATCATAAAACGAACCTTGCAATGAAAGGTCAACATCCCAAAACATCGCCCAATGAGTGGGATAGTAACAAAAGCGTACCTAATATCAATTTCCTTACTTAATCAGGCGGAAGTGATCGCAGGTCTTTTCGTGACAGTAGCCAGCGACGCCGATTCTAATGACCTTTAACATCAACGCAGCATCACAAAGTTTTTTAATATCACGCACCACGCAAACATTTGAGAACTAAATACTAATTAGAAATACATGCATATACATACAGATATGCACAGGGTGGAATAAGAGGGGAACACAGGGGACTCAGCTCTCCTTATACTTCTCGAGAAGAGGCTGGTCTATTTCTCTTTTGTCTGAGTAATTTTAATTATAACATGGGCAACATCAATTAAAGGCTCTCGTAGGATGTCAATAACTTCACCTTCATTTTCTATCTCACCTACTTACCAAATGCTCTTTATCTTTAGCTAAAGTCTCTGCATTTTCCTTCAGTTTCTCTTTGAATTCTTCCATGAGTTGTTTCTTTTGATTAAGTTGTCTTTCTAGCCAGATAGTCCTGAAGTGATAAAATGTCTGATCACAGTGATCAGGAACGATCTAGGTCGTATAGAAAAAGATGTCAGTGACTCTCATTGTTTCAAACAGAGATGAAAGAATGCTAAGGTGCTTTTAAAGACGATGGGTGACGGTTTGAGAATCAAGACTGTTATGATGCTTACAATTATAAACATCTATCCTGATTAGCTTGGTAATGATGAGCGATCTATGATAGTGATGAATGATTATTTTGGTGACGAGGCAAACGATGAAGATGATTCGCTGATGCAATGCGATTGACAATCAGATACCTTTCTTGGAATTCTTTTTGCCTCGCAGTCAACATTTCATTCTCTCCTCTTAACGTTTTTACTTGAAATGACAATTTTGCTGACTCGTTTGTTGCCAATTTCCACCTGTTCTCTAATTCTTTATATCCCATCTCAGGCAACTTGTCCTTCTTCCTTTCTACCTCTAATTCTTTCTCTAATTCTTCCCTTTGATGATTGGCGCGCTCTAGCTCACCCGTGAGCTTCTACATGAATTAAAAAAAGAAATGCCCTAAGAAAATAATACACACTTTTTTATAAGAAAACCTAACTTCTCGCTGAGCCTCAATATTCTTAAATTTTCTCGGTTTTGAGCCTTCGATTATTCTCAAATTATTCCTAAATATTGGAGGTGTTATTGCACCTGAAAATCAAAGAACTATCTTTAGAAAATCAAATCTTTATTGATGTTTTACTTAAGCAAAACAAAAATGGAGCAGAATAATAGATATTGTATCGATAGTGAAAAAGTTAACAAGCAGTACTATAGCTCAAATACAAAAAAGTTCTGAGTCTTGATGAAGCTTGAGCCTTGCATTATTCTTAAATTATTCTTAAATTTCAACGATTCTGAGAATTAATATTCTTATAAATTCTACTCTTATAAAAAGTTTGCAGTCCTTCTACTAAGCTAAAAATGCAATTTATTGGATGCGTATAAAATGAACTGAAAAAAATTAAAACTTTTTGTATTGAATAGCGTTCTTCATTTAGTGTGTTATGGCTAAAAAGAAAGCCAAATTGTAAAATTCTTTAAAGTTAGAAACAGCAATATTCCCCATAACATTCGCTATTTGAGCCAAGCACTCGTAGTCTAAAAACAGAAAACGTTTCAACAAAGTCCTCAATTTAATGACGAAAAATGTTTGCTTTTGATCACGTGTTTACCACATTGTCTAAGTCACACTCTAAATAGTTTTAATACTTCCAACTCAGGTTAGACAAGATGTACGGATATTGACAAGATCACAAACCCTATCCTAGGTATTGCTCTCAAGCATAAACTTAAGAAACAACATTGCTTCACTTTCAGATTCATTGGTCACATTATTGAACATGGTGTAAGAACGTAAAATTCTTGTTGCATACGTCAAGAGTCCAAGTTTCAATTTCTGTGGGCGATAGGAAAGAACGTTCGCTACAATTACTCTAAATTTGATCCCATGCACCGTAGAAAACGGTTTCAAATACTAACCACATGAAGTGCTAACATGCCACCAGTGATGGCCCAAAATTACTCAATATTTCATAACTTTGGAACAGAATAACTAAATACAACACGTGATTTATATTTACTTACTTGTTTGTGTAAAACAGGTTTGAATCTAGTATACCTAACCACATAATGCGGTTTGAGCCGGTTTTAAACAAAAGAGCAAAATCCCCAGTGAGATTCAACCCCGAAGGAAATTCGAAGCTTGCATAATAGAAATGTGGAATTTCTAGAAGGTAAGGGTACAGAAGGACAGACGTGGAAAAGATATGAAATAAGGCATTCCGACGATGGTGAATAGCGATTGAAAATGAAACTTTTCCATCTGTTTGAAATGTTTCCAAATGACTTTGATGTTAGTAGATTGTTAACGAAGTAGTAGTGCTTAAAGCCTAGCGCACACAGCACGATTTTTGTCGCTGGCAACAGAGATCTTGTCGTCTGTCGTTAGCGACGAAAGCAATTTCTAGCATGTTTGATATTAAAGATCGTCGTCAGCGACATAAATCTTTTATATGTGTTTCCCGCATACAGCAAGTTTTCGTCGCCAGCGACAAAAATCTTCGTCCACAGCGACGAAAATCGTGCTGTGTGCGCTAGGCTTTAGCTTCAGGGCTGGAAATCTCAAACGATGAGGGAGAGGGTGCTGCCCTTAAAGGCCCTTATTTCCTTATGGCTGACATAGAATGTCTATGATATCTGAGATTAATTGAAAAGTGTCATTGCAAAGTAGAAAAAGGAGGATAAACTTCATAACACCAGGGTTTATACAAACTACTCTAAGTGTTTCCAAAACTTGTCCAAAGCCAAATTACTAACTTTCCAAAATCACGAAACATATTTTCGTTCGCATTTTGAAACCACACAAAAATACAAAAAGCATTATAGCTAATGCTATATTTTATGATTTTTGGTAGATTATGAATAAAAAAAGGTAAAAAGGTATTCCCATATACTTTCGTAAGTAGGGGAGTGCCTGTTAGAGAGGACGCTTATGCTGAGCCATTGGCATGTGAGGTAGGGTGGCCAGTTCCTTTCCTCGCCGCCTTTAACTCCCCAGTGTTCCCACTGTGTACCCATTTGCTGCTGGGTGAACAGTGAGCGAGCGTTCAGTCAGGGCATCGAGTCGGGCTCGAACCGTAGACCTTCCGCATGGGAGGCATGCGTTCTAACCACTATGCTACCTCGCTCATAAATTATGAATACTATCATATATAGCAAAAGAATTAAATCCATTTTAGGACAAAACTTTCCAAAACCCGTATGAACCTTGTGACAAAAAAAACAGATAAGATACCCGAATAGTTATTCTGTTCATTTCTAGCTTTTTGTTTGTAGAGTCTAGCTCTTCCTCTATCATCTCGTTTGCTGCTTTCTTCTCCTGCAGTTCCTGGCTTAGTTTTATCTTGGCATTTCGCAATACTTCAACCTTAACAGACATAACAGGAAAGTGATCACATTTCGTAAGATCTATTTTTTGCAAATATGGCCATTTTACTGACCAGCAAGCTAATAAAAACATGATGCATCGGATAAATTTGAGTTTTTAAAATAAGGGAAGGTAGGTTATGAATAGTTCATATGGGTTTAACGTACGTATTACTTTTGCATGTGATATTTTTTCTGCAATTGTAGCTATTTAGTTTCGTTCATTTGTTCATTGTAATGGACATGGAGTTGATAATTAAAATTTTACTCCCCATGACATTGTCCTGTAAAGGTTTGTCTATGTATCAATAATATTGATAAAGAAAAAATCTTCAAACGCAAAGAATGCATAGCAAACAAGATTAGCAATACCAAACACGCAATGACGTTGAATGTTGTTGTGCAACTCTAATGTCTTTCACTAAGGTGGAGAATTTGAGCAAAAGAATACCACAACAAACCATGATACCCTCCCCCCTGTTAGAAACTTTGCATAACGGATGATTGATCCCTATTGTCATATAATACCTGTTGTTCCAGACTCAATACCCTCACTTTCAAGCTTGTGTGCTCCTTTACAGCAGGACTGCTTTTTGGTGGAATTCTTCTCCTTTTTAGTATACTAACTCTGGCAGCTGGTGAAGAGATTTGGTCAGTTTTCTGTCGTTTTCCATCTCTTGGTATCTTTAGGTCATCAAGTGAAAGTAACTTGTTTTTTCTAAGAATTCTTTCCCTTCCATATTTGTTTGCTTTATCTTTTTTCGGACTTTCTTTTATTCTCTCACTTGATGAAGATTCCTCTTCGGAATTTGTGGTTTGAGTGCTTTGTGTTAGCAAACTCATCGAGCGTAATGGAGACCGTTTTTTAAACGGGGAAATGGGGCTTGTTTGGATGTACTGCTCCACCTGTAAGAAATATGAGCTGAGTTTATGGAACGATATCAAAGAAACACTACCACTTCATCTACTAATGGCAATATTTTCAGTTTCATGATTCAAAAATTCATTAAACTGATTAAGTCTTGAAAGGTAAGTTATACTTACCAACCTTTAAATATCTAAAGACAACTTCGCGATCTTTTTTCCTTATTATTTTTGAAACAAAAACAAAGTAATGTTTCCAAGAAGTTGATTAGAGAAAATTGCACCTTTTTAGCACGTTTGGCACAAATTATAACTTACACGTGGATATGCATCTGCAGCTATAGAATCAGCTAATTTATCGAGTGATCTATTTGCTTCTTTTTCCATTGCTATCATCACTTCAGATGCCTGCACTTCAGCGTCTATTTTAGCCTTTATATTTCTATGAATACTGTCAATTTCATCTGAGAGATTCACTATTTCCTCCTTGTAATACCTTTAAGAGAGAAGACAGCAACGCATAACCCAAAAGAGTAGACGGTTACACGTCAAAGGATTCAGTCTTTAGAAGGAACATGAAAGAACATGAAGAAAAATATGCCTTAGTAAATAAAATAAATCTGATACGAAAATAACAAGCACATAAAATTTTTTAGTATATTGTTTAATTGGATAAGATTAATGAATGAGTGCTACACACTTTTCTCTTTGTTTCAGAGCTTGGTTTTCAGTTTGTAAGGCCTCTTTTTGACGTTCCAGCTGTTTCGTCTGCACACAGAAAGTTAAAGAATTATGCCTTATCTTTCTATCTTTTTTACAGATAAGCAATATAACAATTATCTATCGTCACAATCAAACAAAGTAAAGCATGCAACCAAATTTGATTTAGGTGAAAGTGTGTTTTGCCAAAATGAGATCCTCGCTCTTCATGTGAAATATCCCAAGCATATCATAGCTTTCCAAATAACATTCTTTCGAATTTAAAATCCCTTCCTATAATTCCTTGTATCCCTTTTCGCAGCATATGCAAAAAAGCGGTAAAACGATACGAACCATAGAAAAAAATGCTATGAAGGAGTTCTCTGTGACTTCAAATACTGATTGTATCCCGAGAACTTCAAAATCAGTTCAAACAATAAAAAGTCTCAGTGGCAGCGGCAAAAGGGTTTCTTTCAAGTCTAGATTGTGCAAAATATAACAGTCCATGTCAATTTTCACATAAATGGTCAATCTAGATAGTCTTTTCATTTACACATATTAGATCTGTCTATGTCAAGAATGAAAATCTTTATGTTTGAAGACATGCAGATCTTCTTCCTTGTACTGTTTAACTATGCAAGACGCGATTTGGAGACTAATGTCAAAAGAGACAGCAAATTAGAAGGCTGTCATGTGCTCTCACGTGGTTTTGAATCCACACCTGTTTATTTAATATCCAACTTTTGATACTCTAACGAGTGTCAGGCAAAAACGATGCCTTTATCTGGACTCTTAAGTTCCTAATTGCCGTCCCTCCGCTAATTAATCATTAAAAATTTTTCCAACCCCCCACTCTTATTAAAACCCCCATTTATTAGCTTTTGCGCAAAATTTTTCAAAACGTATTCAAAACAGATGTTTTGAGGAGATCTTCTTGTCTATTAGCAACATTTTCCCTCTGCTTACATTCTCACAACCATAGACGCCTGATTTATGAGTATAGAACGGTTCACAGCAGAATTATCTTAGATTTCAAAGTATTTCTTCTACTCTCCTTGCTTAGTCCGACCCCCGCTTATTAACTTCTCTTAATGTTTCCAACTCCCCTGGTTATTCAGACCCCCCGGCAATTAGGTACTCAAGAGTAAGCTGGTATCGTGCTTCCCAAAGTTCGTGCAAGATTCTAAACCAGCATTTCCATGATTGTTGATTCATAAAAGTTGCATGACCGTTTAGCTCATATCATTTCCTTTCATAGCATACAGTTGATGATGTTGCAATATCTTGTAATACATTTAGTCACAAACATAAAGGTCGATAGATGACACAAAAATGTGGTAGCAATATTGAAAGAATTTTATAAATTTTCAATTATTTTCAATAGCTCTACTGAACACTGATTGTGATCGTAGAAGACTGAAAAGTTTCTGTTATGGTTGATTGAAATTATTGACAATAATTAAGTATACTAACTGTTAATCATAGCTTTTTGTAAGTAATACTCATACCTTACTACGTAATACTTCGACTTGGGATTCGGAGGAATATAGCTTTGATGGACTTATGAACTTTTGCTTTGATCTTAGGACCTCTTTCAATCTGGAGCATTCTACACGAACGATGAAAGAGAGAATTGATGAAACTAAGAAATTGATTCATAACCTAAATAACTCCTCTTACTAGAAATAATATATCAAAGACTGGCTATGAATGCAAAATGATGTACCTTCTTGTTCTTCATGAAGTCTTAACTCAGTCTGCTTCATTTGAACATCTTTCTCTGCAATGCTTACACGAAGAGTGTCAATTTCCTCCTCAAATTCTTCCCTATTAGAAAAAGCTTTTGAAAATTTTTGGGATCCGAGTTTTGATTAAACCAATATCAAATAGATGAAAGAAGCACCCCCTTCATAGTAACAGATGTGCAACTGTAATTAGATGAGGATATATTGCATATTTTGACCTAGCTTTCCATGGAATTTCATGCTACAAATAAAAGGTTCAGTAGGATAGACATGTGCCATCAAAAATTACAGCCTATTGACTACTAAAAAACGTGGAACTAGAAACTTCAATTCTCACAAAATAGGATTTAGGCACAACCATACAAGAAATTCATAGGTAACTAAAATTACTAATAGAACATTAAAATACTTTTCACTAATTAAAATACATACCTTTCTTTTTTAAGTGCTTGGTATTGCTTCCTGAAGAAAGCTAGCTCATTCCAAACAGAATCACTGTTTTCATGCTGCAGAGATTTTGGGTCAGCACGACCGATGCTGCTCTGGTTGACCATCCTGGGGATTTCAAGAAGAGCCATAAAGATTGCTAATTAAAAACATGCCTCTATATATAATTTATTTATTAAATTACATCGACATACATCAACATAAATCTTAACGCAAATAAATCCAGAATTATAAAGCATCTGCCAATTCGCGGCAGTACAAAAGCTTTTCCATTGTGAAGAGCATATTTCATGACTTCCTCCTTCATGGCAGAGTAGAAAAATTACTTAATGAATCCCTTTTACCATCAAAACTCGAAACTCACGTTGAATCATTGCCAAATGTGCGAAGCTGCTCGTTAATGATGGCGTAATTTTCTCTAAGTGACTTGTATCGTTGCAACCTTCGACTGTGTGCTTTCTTCGTCTCCTGCAGTTCATTATCCTTTAAATACAAAATAAAATAAATTCAAAATAAAATAATAGGGACAAAATAAAATCTATTTACGCTCAAGAACTGTGGAAGCAAAAGATCGTGAAAGGCTTTAGCGATGTAAAAATCCATCTTCATACTCTCAATTCAAAAATATTACAATATATTTAAAAATATTACAATATATTTTAAAATATTACAATATATTTTAAAATATTACAATATATTTTAAAATATTACAATATATCTAAAAATATTACAATATATTTAAAAATATACCGAATTATACCAAATGACGAATATTTGAAGGTGAAACTGATATCTAAGTACAAGTCTAACCTTTAATGACAACAAGGCATCAAGATCTTCGATTTCTCTTTCCAATATGTCAATTTTTGCCTTGAACCTCTCTGCAATATCTTCAATTCCTGATTGCTACGATATAACAATTAAAGAAAAGGAAACTTTGAGTACAAATGATATAATTAATCAAGGTAATGTTTACAGAATAACACGAAAGTCTATGAATCTTATGAGAAATTGAAATACAAACAAAAAGTAAAAACGGGACATGAAAAGACGAGTGGAAAGTGAAGAAATGAGAAAAGGAATGTAGAAAGAAAAGGGGGTTTGTATTCAGTAAATAAACCTTTGATTACCTCTGTGATAATATCCGAATCATTTTCCTTTGCTGCTATATTTCTCTTTCTTCGTTCATTCAGTACTTTTTCCAATGAAGATATTCTCCTGCAAATTCAATATTGATTTTATGAATAGCAACAATTTACCAGACTCTTCGTGGTCATTAGCAATATACAGCAATCCTTAATAATGACATGAATAAACCATTTTTTCTTTGAATCTTTAAGCTGCTTACTTTTTGAAAAATATTGCCAAAAAGACTTCGGTTCAACCGACGCTATTTTCATGGACATTGCTCTCAGGAAATCAAGAATATTATTCCTGATCCAATGAGGCGTGTTCAAACCACCAGAAGCTCTACCTATTCACACCCTTTCCAAGTTACACTACCTAATCCACGAACTCTATCTCACAAATCATCTTTCATTCCTAGAACTTCTCAACTGTGGAACTCATTGCCACCCACTACTTTCCCTGAATCCTACAATTTGTCATCTTTTAAATCTAACATCAACAAACTTGATCTTGTCTCCCTTTCTACTTAAACTTCCCCTCATTTTCTCAGCTTATCCTTTGTCGGAACTTTGCTATAGGCCCTACGGCCTTTCCCCGACATTACTTACTAAAAAAAACAATTCCTAGTACTGCCATGGATTGAATTTTACAATAATTACTTTCACAAAAAACACAAAATGAATCACTGCCAAAAAATGAATGTACTTTTCGTATGAAGGTTGATTTACTTGTTTATTTAATATATTTGACAAGAATTTAATATAGATTATTCAAAGTAGTCAAAACCTTCCTCTCTCGTGAATAATGTCCTTCATGTTGTCAGCTTCTTCAATTGCATCCTCGAGCTTTTCTTCCAGTTCTCTACAACGATTGCAGTCCTGAAAAAGGATTTTATTCAAACATTAACTACACCTAATCAATAATTGATGGATTGCTAAATATGTTACAATACAATTACAAGATCAAATCTTAGATAAGGAAATTCCAGTATTGATGCTATGCAGATCATCTACCTGCTAAATCAAATAAACTATGACTACCTGATCCGTGGTTTGCGTCTCTGAATCATACCCTTCAAACCGACGCGATAGACTTTCCCTTAAATCAGCGATCTCGGTATCTTTCTCAGTGCCTTTCCTCTGCTGAGAATGTAGACTCTAAGTATTGAGAGACAGAATAATCTTAGCAAATATGATAGAAAATGGATGACTTCCCTATTTCCCATGTGCATATTCGGCATATATAGAGAACTTCGCAATGTGTATATTAAAGAACTGACATTGAAACAACTGTGGATCTATCAGAAATTTGCAGCCTTGTCAATATCTCTGCCCACCGATTTATGCTTTCAGTGCTTTATGGATGGGTTTAGTCACACTGTGCTTGGGCCAAAATATTTAGCCACTCCACCCCTCCTATTTCCTGCACTATTATATTGGAAAAATCATGTGCTTAAGCCTAGTGTACTACTCCGCGTATTAAGAGTTAACAGAGTTGTAGCAAGCTATCCAACGGAAACAGTCCACTAGTGAGACAAAATTCATCAAAGACTTTACAAGTGGAAAGCTTGAAGCAAGGTTAGAAAAAGGGAGAGAAGGAGAGATTAGAATATAATGATTTTGGGGCCTTTCTATCAGGGGATAAGGATAAGATGCATCTGAATCTGGATATTATAACTCCAAGCAAATAATGACCGTTTAGGAGTGCAAATAGTCTTTGCAGTACTGATACATCTCATCCTTTTATCAAAATAAAAGAAATCAGCTGCCTACCTGTCTCAATGTTTCTGTTTCACCATAAAGTTTTTCATTATTAGATTGCAGGTCAATGCATTTTTGTCTCAAATCTTTCAATGTCTAGAAGCACAAAGCATATTTATCAAAAATAGATAAATGTATATATCAACAAATATAAATACCAAGTTCTATTGATATTTGAGACACTTGAAAAGAGACAGTTGATATCCTCAGATACTCAAATGCAATAAAATTAGTAAATGAGTAGAAATTTTTAACATTACAATTGTAAGTGATACAACAGTTTTCAACATCATCTTTAGAAAATATATCTTAATCACCCAAATTTTAAAATTGTGAGATGAAACAGTATAGTAAAGACAACAATTCAAAACTTACTACTTTAAATGATTTCACTTCCAACTTGTGACTATCTTGCTGATTTTTCAACACTAACAATTCAAATAATGTAAGCACACTATTAAATTATGAAAATGTAGCTCCTTTAGTAAACACCAAAGTAAATTGATAAACTTCCATTAACATATTCCAAAGGCTATCATTTTGTTAAGAAAGGATGACTTTGTACTTCAAAGCAGGCATGAAACAGCAGGAGGCATGGGAGAAGTGCTCCCCAATTGAAAAATCTGGCATGAACTCCCCCTAACATAATAACTATCTTGGAGATTAAACATGTAGATAAGAATATTCCCTCTCCCCCCAATCACCCCCCAAGGTGATGGTACAGGCAGGTTTTGCTCCTTCAGAAAAATAAGGCCAGCTATGAGCATACTTTGAAGCAGATTAAAATCAAACATAACATAATATAAAGCAGTTTGAAAAATGCCAAAACCAATGATTAAACAAACCTTGCTGAGTTTCATCTTGCAACAATTGCAAATTTTTCACAATTTCATTCTGTTCATTAACATGTTCAAAGCACTCTCTATAATCATCAGTTGTCTTCTTTAGCTCAGCACTGAATGAGGAAGTCACAAGTTGAATTTAAAACAAACAGTTGAGGCATATGCAATCAGGATAACAGACCCTTAGAAAGTGAAAGAGAAACTCCAGAGTTCTTCAAATAACAAAGCTCTTCACTACAAAAGCTACTGAAAAAAGCTCATTAGCAAAACACTACCTTAGAAAATGAAACCAAGATGAGCTTGCATTTAGTTCACACTATCAATAAAAGCAAGGAATTTTATGCTAAGTGTATCTTTTCATAAAATGAATCAACCACACTCATTTAAATTACTGTTTTCACTGTCACAAAACAATTCATTTTCAATTTTGATTAATAAAGAGAGCATTTCATACTTCAGGGCAGCAATCTCAGCATCCTTTTGTTGAATCTTCTGTGCTTGCTCTTTCACCATTGCAGTTTCAGTGAGTAAATGAGCCTCACAAGACTGCAAGGCTGAGTTCTTTTCATTTTTCTAAAATTGGATCAAGGCATAATATGACATGAAAAATGAAAATAGGACCTACTAAGCTCTTGAAGAGAGAGCCTGATAAAATATATTTACAAACCTCTTTCTTTGTGTCCTCTAAATCTTTTTCTAACATCTAAAAAATGCAAATAATAATAATCCATCACAATTTCTATTTATTATTTAATACTCATTGGACTACATTACATAGGAAGCAAAATATATTTAACTGTGCTGAAATAAAATTTTGAAACATGAAAGCAAAGTAATTTAAATGTGGAGAAAAGAAAACTTAAATGGAAATCTAAATGTGAAGATAGCTACTACATGTAACTTTCAAGAATACCTCCAACTTGTCCTTCAGAGCAGCATTAGCTTCCATAGTGGTTTCGGCTGCAGAATTTATTTTGCCAACTTTCTCAATTTCTTCCTGAAGACTACTTGCCTGTTTTTCAATCTCTGCAAGTTGAAAAAATTCATAATACCATGCAACAATGTTATTGTGCAGTTTTCCTTGCCATGAACTTATGTCATAGATATATAACATATAAGTTCATGGTGAATTCTATTCAAAACCAAAGTATTGATGTTTCCACCAAACAAACCCTCCCTATATGAACAATCAAACATCATGGAATCCATATACTTGTTTCTACCTTTATTAACTCTCTCCAGATTTTCAATTTTTGATAAAAAATTATTTTTCTCTGCTTCATTTTGGACTTCTTTGGCTTTAATCTAGCAAGAATAGTATACAATAACAGTAATACCAAAGTAAAAAAGTAAAGCAATAAATCATATGCATTTTCTAATCAAGCTTACATGGTAAAAAAACTCTGAGAAACAGCAATTTTAAGCTTATAGACAATAAAATTTACTCCATTGTATAGCCACAAATCATGGAATAAAATGAATAAAATAGGGCACTGAAAATGTAAATTTACCACTTCTTGCTGGTAATCTTTTTCTTCATTCACCTTGTCAACAATTCTCTGCAAGTCAGCAAGTTTACCTTCCCATTCAGCACGCTCAACAAGCAAACCTGATAGCCTGTGAAAATAGCAAAAAGATTACCCTGCACAATGAAAATCTAGCACACTTGAAAGGAAGATAGGAAAATCACTCTGACAACTATGAGTTCTTACAAAGAAAATGATGACCAAAACTATGGATTTTCACCAGGATTGTTCAGAGTCATCAAGTATGATCATAGCTGCCTCAAGGAAGCTGGGAAACACTTGATCAAAGCTTTCAGAAAGAATGAGTATTGTCAAAGAAAACCTTGTGTGGACATTAATAGACAATTATGTAAGTAAAGCAAGCATCCAGAGACATTTATAAAAAGGCTTTTAAAACATTCAAAACAACAGGTTTAGTCTTATACCTTTCCATTGATTGCTTCAGTTGAACTTCAAGATCTGCAGCAATCTAAGGACAGAGAGATTGCACATTGTATAAGCAATTAGCAGAAATAAAATTGAATTTGCAACATTGAAAACTGTCAAACTGCATGGATCAACAAAACTAACCTCTTGTAGTATTTTGATATTGTTATCTTTCTCTTTCAAAATCTCCAAAACCTTCTGGTCTTTTACTTCAGCTTTCTCTTGTTCTCTACAAAACACAAACTCAAGATCCAAGAAAGTGTTTGTGTAATGGTACTGATATTGAAATTTAAACCAAAATCCATTTTAATTGTCCAAAAAGGAATAATTAGATCCTCAATAGCATGCATGGAGGAATAAAAAAGATTATTTGTATACAAATATCCTTGAGTAGCTTACTCACTACTGCATCATTTAATTCATTGTAATATTCTGAAGAAAAAAGTGCACTACAAAACCTTTCCTTAATTTATAGTACTGATGTTGCAATTAGTTGATTTTTTATTGAACCATTTCAAATTATTCTATACTCTGGTTATTTTTCTAACCCTCAAGGTCTTTCTACCAATATACACAGTGAAAGTTCAAAGAAATTCATTTTGCTCTAAATTGCTAAATTAATTATTAGGATGAGCAATGAAAGAAGATATGTTCTCAAAGTCCTAACTAGCAACTACAAAGTTCAAGTTAATAAAATGTTATTACCTTGAAATAACCATACTAACAGCAGAAGAAACATCAGGCTTATCAGCTTGGAGTCGCTTCCACAATGTCCATACAAAATCTTTATCTGCCTGCAATCAATGATATTTCCTGTTAAAGTGATATGCATATCCATAAATAGATCATTGAGGTAAAGCAATAGCATCTATCATTACATTGTTTCATAATCTAAACTAAGGTATGAGGATAAAGTTCAAGCTTCTATGTTAAGGAAATACTATGGAAAATAACAAAGCATCATTTGAAGTGCCCAAGGGAATGCAAACTTCTCACATTCAAATACATTTTCTACTCAAAATCTACAAAAGTAGATATAAAATCAAGTTCAAACAAGCCTGCTTGCATCTTGTACACAAGAAGATATTAAGCAGCTAAAATCAGCACAGAGAAAGACCACTCTAGGCCAAAATAAAAAGGCAAACAGGCAACTAAAGAAAGCAGTATTTTCAAAAAAGCTCCTAGGATGGCTAGCTATTTTCACATATCATTGAAAGGCTCCCTAGGGAGGCTAGCCTTTTCTAGAACACTGAAAAGCCTTGCTTTTCAGGGAAGACAGTCATCAAATTTTATATGAGTTTTGGGAATGTAGTCATGCACTCTTGCAAGAGGAACTGACATTGGAGAGACTATGGCATACCTATGCCAGTTTGCAAAGCATGACAGTTCTCAAAAAGGTTTGCAGCACAGAGACACAAAATTTATGTATGTGTGCAAGCACATAGAAATGGTGTGAAATGTTTGTATACCACTCAGTTTGTTGCATGCATACTTTAACTACATGATGCAGCATGTGCCATAACTTGCAGATGTGCCATAGACACAGGAACTGGGAGTAAAGGGGGACATGCCCTCCACTTTTCATAAATTTTTGGCAAAGTGCTCCTTTGCAGACTAAAAAGCTCCCCGTTGTTGTTTGTGAGAGTACCCATAAATGCATGAGCTCCCCCCTCCAGTTTTTGAATGCTTTCTGCCCCGGACTTTGTAAGCGTATCAATTGAGTAGTGAAGTGCTTAAGGATTTAATTGATGCAAGTAAAATGAAGAATTTTAATAAAATATGTGTTTAGGAGAATTACCCTGCATTGTGCTAGCTCTTCTGACAAAGATCTGTTCTGTATCAAGAGTTCTTCATAGGTAAATGTCACTACCAATAGATAACAGCATTAATGTTACAAAGCAAAGGAGAAGATAAAACATATGTTGAATGCCATGCTATAGCATTTGAAAATAGTAATCCTCATAAAAGCATTGTGTCAAAGCATTTCGAAGAGGCATGGTATGTACTTGGTAAGTTTTATTTACTTCTCCAAGCTCTAAACAATACAATGCTGACCTGGGCCTGTCCGGATAATTACACAATAAATACGTATTCAACAAATAATGTCATTATAAAAAAATTACCTTCTCTTTTATCAGCTGTCTCTGGTATATTATCCATCTCCTCCATCAATGATGCCCTATTTTCTGGAGGTATTTTACAGTTTGTACTGAGAGCACATAAATTTGGTTTGGTTGTGAGAGTATTTTGATTTGAGTTACCCGCCGTAACACTATAGAAATAGCACGTTCCGCATTGAAGTGAATTGAAAGATGGTAGTTTTGGCCGTATGCGTACAGTTACTGTGTGACAAGTTCTTCTTACCGTTAAGGCTAAAACTTTTGATATATTCCTTTTGCATCCCCTTTGCAACTGAGAATGGAAGCAAGAAGGGAGGCTCGACGTAGAAGGATACTTGAAAATGCTGACAACCGATTGAAAAGAGTGGTGGAAGTTCAATCAAAGGCTAGAAAGAAAACCATTGATGATGATGGAGAAAATGATGGTGAATACCGCCAGCAATCTCTACCACTTACTAAAGAAAAAGAGGATTCACATGTAGATGCTAATAATGATATTAATTTGGAAACTAGGAACGATAATTTTGAGGTGAAAACAATTGAGAATGATGATACCATGCATGAAAATGATACTCGTAATGAATCAACATTTGAGCAGATAGCACCAATCATCCACAAAGAAGACGATAGTAATGAAACTACAGTACAAACTGATGTAAAAATTCAGAAATACGTTGAGAGAAAGCAGATGATCTTTAGAATGATGATTATTTTTGGCCTAGCACTTCTACTTGTAGCTGTGAGCAACTTGAGAGCATTTGAAAACACTAGATATGGGGAAGTCAGAAAGTCTTCATTTCTTCCATATTTCATTACTCTGGAGCTTATTCTGTTTTGTTTATTTCCTGTCGAAAGAGAACTTGAAGTATCTTCACCGTTGAATATATTGCTAACAATTATTGGACTTAGTGAGAAAAAAGTTTGGATATTTTATGTTATTACATTAGCAACAAGACTCTTCCAAGATGTGATTTGGTTTGCATTTACGGTTGCCATATTACATCATTATGCTGCAAAATGTTAGCAACATCTTTTAACTCAATTGCTTTTTATTTCATAAGAGGGCAGGACTCCATTCAGCATACTGTCAAATCAGACTCCATTTGTAGGATGAATTTGTGCATCATGTTCATATTGTGGTTGCAAACACAGAAAGATCTTATGTTGTTCTGTTCAGATCAATTTTTCTAGCTTAGGGGCAGTTCCAGCAAAACTTCTAGGGGGTAGTGTGTTTGAAACTGCCAAGGAGGTCCATGCTGATATTAATAATCTGAACCAGCTACACTACCTCTACTGAGTAGACAGAAGTAAGTTTATGAATTGCAGTCTTTGGAGGGTGTTGAGCCCTCAACTTAAATGGATCCTACCTTCCCCCTCAAGATTAATGCATCATGTTGGTTGCACTCTTTTCACATTCACTTCATAGAAAAGCTATCTATAATAAGTTCCTTTTAGGTTGCAAGAGATATACTATAGAATCCTTAATATAAGCCCTGGGCTTATAGAAGGTTGTAAGCATTGTCTGGTGGGCTTACCATAAATCCTCAAATTACCCCCCACTCAAAATAGCCCCCCTCACATAAACCCCCACCCTAGAGCTGCAAATTGTTAGTAAGCTACCCCTTGAATGCGTCCCCACCCAAGCATCTGACTGTAGCTATTTGAGACTTTATTAGTGCTTTATAGAGTTAAGAAAGAAAAAGCAGCCATTAAATAACCAGAAATTTTACATCCTTTAGAAAACATCCTATTGCTTGTATTTGTAACATCAAATATAGCCTATTCCTAGAACAAATTCAGATGGAACATGAGCAACTACCAGAAAAAATGTTTAAGCGACCCCCCTCAACTAAGCCCTCTCCTCAATTATTCCCCCATACAAAATTAAAAAAATTAATTAGCCCCCAGAAGGCTTGTTTGAAGATTTATGGTAAGTAAACACAGAGGCTTGATATATGCTCTGTATTTACTTAAGACCACCAAAAAATGCTTATGCTGTGCTAGATTTTATATAATTGTGTATAATGATATTAGCATGTTATATATAAGTATATAAGTGATTAAATATCTAATGCTTTCCATATAGTTTTATGTTTATATAAGCTCTGAGTTATATTGTCAGTATTGGCTGTTGACAGGAAGTAAAACAGTGACCACTTTGCTCAAAAGACCGTAAGCATAAGCTTTGCTGACTTGGCTCCTACAGTATTTGCAGCATAAGAACATGGGGCCAGACCAGAGCTGTAACTGGTTAGGATCAGATCCACAGGTGGCGGATAGTGGAACGGCCATCAGAGATGGTTGGCTGCAAATATTTTGAATAAGCAGTCCCGGGCCAACAGCGACGTTCATCTGAGGGAGAGGGAAACTGGCTGGTGACAAGGTCAGGTGATTCAAAACTCTCATATTCCTGTTGAAGAGAATGTGACAAGGCGATCGTGGCCGCCTTTACATAAGCCTAGTCCTAGTGTTAGGCAGCAGCAACACTAGTACCTGTAGTTGGCGGAGGAGCCAAACCATGGTCAACGGTGGCTACAGGACACCAGGAGGCAGTTTTGACTCCTGTACTGTGAGAAAGATGTGTGGCACGTCATGGAGACAGTCCTGATGCAAAGGGCTAGTGGCCAGCCTCCATGGAAGGGATAGGGCCCCACCATGTACAAATAGCCCATAGTTTGTCATGGATAGAAATAAAAAAAGAGAACGATATTTATGATGGAGAGATTGGGCCCCCTTCAACCAATCCAGATACTAACTACAGGGAAGACGCGACTACCCCTTTGGCTAGTACTACTGCTTATGACGAGGCAATCTCAAACCTTAACAGGAGGGTAGCATCTGATACTGCTGTATTGAAAAACAGGGGTAGAACCTTATCTATAGCAACATGGAATGTAAGAACCTTACATCAGCCAGGTAAAATAGATAATGTAATACAAGAAATGGCAGAAATGAATATTGATATATTAAGGTTTGCTGAAATGGGATGGACAAATAGCAGTAAATTTAGAAAAGAGGGAACAACAATGGTGTGCTCAGGTGGTCGAGAACATAGAAATGGAGTAGGAATTATTATGAGTAATAACATCGTGAAGGCAATAATAGGATATTGGCCGATATCTGACAGAATAGTAATGATAAAATTGCAAGGAAAACCATTTAATATAAACATAATCCAACTGTATGCTCCTACACAAGATTACAATGATGATGATATTGCAGTACTTTATGAGGAAGTACAAACTGCAATTAGGCAAGTAAAATCTAATGAAATGTTATTTGTTATGGGAGACATGAATGCTAAAATAGGATCATCAGCTAAAGGGAACATTGCAGGAAAATTTGGCCTTGGAGAAAGGAATGAGCGAGGTGAAAGATTGATACGATTCAGTGAAGAAAACAAACTCACAATATACGACACCTGGTTTCAGCATCATTTTAGAAAAAGATATATTTGGAAAAGTCCTAGATATATAACCAGAAATCAAATTGATTACATTATGATCAATAAAATATTTAAAAACTCAATTAAACAAGCTAAATAAATGCCTGGAGCAGACATCAATTCAAACCATATACCTATCAAGATAATGATGAATCTAAAATTTAAAAAATTGAGAAAAGTTAAAGAGCAACTGGAGTTGGAACTACTAAAACAGCCAGAGTATAGGGACAGATATAATATTGAAGTTTGTAACAGATATGATGTATTGGGAAATGATCCCAGCGGTGAGCAAGTAGATGAGCAGGTTTCAGAACTATAAGTTTAATGAGCCATGTCACTAAATTATTATTGAAAATCATCCAAATAAGAATTAAGGACAGGATAGACAAAGAGATTAGCAAATTGTAAAGTGGCTTCAGACCAGGAAAAGGTACTAGAGAAGGAATATTCAACATCAGAACAGTATTCGAAAGAGCAATCGAAATTTGGGAAGGATATTTATATTTGCTTCATTGATTATTGTAAAGCATTTGATAAGGTAAAGCATTCAAAAATGATAGAATGTCTTAAGGAAATTGGTCTGGATGGAAAAGATTTGGATATAATTACCAAATTATTTTGGGATCAAACAGCAGCAGTTCGTACAGAATCCCCCTGATTTTGAGCCCTGAAGCCAAATGATTTTGACATCAAGAAAGGGGTACGACAAGGTTGTGTACTGTCACCTAGTCTTTTCAACTTATACATTGAAAAGCTATTTTGGGAGGTGGAGGATTTGAATGGAGTTACGATAAATGGCATCAACAGCAACAATTTAAGATATGCTGATGATACAGCCTTTTTGTGTTTCTACCCAAACGATTTATAAATGCTATTGGATGCGTGCAATGAAGCTGGAAAGCCATATGGCATTGAAATGAATATCAAGAAAACCAAAACAATGGTAGTCAGCAAGACATCACCATCTCCTAGAATTAACATTACATTAGAAGTAAGTCCCATTCAACAGACTAATTCGATAACATATTTAGGTTCAATCATTACAGAAAACGGAAGGTGTGAGAAGGAGGTTAAAAGAAGAATTGAAATTGCAAGGGGTGCCCTCATAAAGATGGATAAAATTTTAACATCAAGGAAGATAAGTATTGACACCAGAAAAGGCTATGTGTAAAAGGTTACATTTGTTACGTTTGGTCAACATTGCTTTATGGTTCAGAAACTTGGACGTTAGCAAAAATGACAACGAAAAAACTACAAGCTTTTGAAATGTGGATGCTGAGAAGACTGCTAAAAATACCATCGACGGAGCACAAAACAAACAATGAAGTTTTGGAATTGGCTAAAACAACACCAACACTCTTATCATCAATAAAAAAAAAGAAACTGTAAATATTTTGTGAACCTTACTAGAGAGAATAGCAGGCAGAGAGTGATTCTGGAAGGGAAGATAAGGAAAAAGAGGCAAGGGAAGGTCAGAGTACAATGGATGGATAACATCATAGATTGGATGAATCTAAATTATTGTGATTGTGTGCGTTTAGCAAACAACAGAGAGGAGTGGAAGTCCATGACTGTCAACCTGCTTGGAGCAGACGACACGTGAAGAAGAAGAATAGCATGGGATTTTCACCTTAAACACACCATTGCTAAAGCTTCTCTTTCCTCAAAGTACATATTATGCCAATAATTGGTAAGCATTGTTAAGAGGTACTTTCAGCAAAAGTTATTCCTATTTGTCTGCAATGAACAATGTGAGCTGAAAGTGCTTTTTGTAATAAAAATCCTAGGATATTGTGTATGAAAACAGTTTAAGGCCCAGCTGTACATATTTTCATTCATTGAGATACACTCTCTTGTTTCAGTTTTCAATACACGTTTTTTATGGAATTCAAACTGGAGTATACAAAGATAAACAAAGAAGGTGTAGCCCATTTTAGTCAGTTTATTTCGGGTAAAAGCTAAGAAAATTTTATGAAAATTTCAGCTTCAATTTAGGGAAAGTTAGGAAAGTTGAGGCTCAGGTAAAAAGATGTTTTTCATATAAAAAGGCGTGTAATACGCAGAGTGAAAGGTAATGTTTCAATGGCAGTAATGGCCAATTACCTATTAGTAGAACGAGCCAATGATACAGGATCATATCACCCACTATTGTAACATGAAATAGTGCCCATTTTGTCGGTTACAGACATTGGCGGTGCTACGGAGGGGGGCTTGGGGGGACTTGTCACCTGCCCACTTCTTGCCAAGATCAGTTGTCTAATTCGTCCAAATTTGTTGAGAAAATGTAAGGGTTGGGTTGAGGAATCTCTGGAAAAATTTTGAAATTAATGTAGCAACCAAAATTGTGCTGCAATTTTAGGGCGTGGCACCCAATATCCCCCTCGTCTGCGATGGCAAGCAAAATCCCGCCAGTCTGCGATGGCTAGCAAATTCCCGCAAGTCTGCGATGGCTAGCAAATTCCCCCTCGTCTGCGATGGCTAGCAAAATCTCGCAAGTCTGCGATGGCTAGCAAAATCCCGCCAGTCTGCGATGACTAGCAAAATCCCGCCAGTCTGCGATGGCTAGCAAAATCCCGCCAGTCTGCGATGGCTAGCA
>OLMO02000294.1:6324925-6379220 GCA_900291935.2 Cassiopea xamachana | reverse complement strand
CAAAATCCCGCCAGTCTGCGATGGCTAGCAAAATCCCGCCAGTCTTCGATGGCTAGCAAAATCCCACCAGTCTTCGATGGCTAGCTAAATCCCGCCAGTCTGCGATGGCTAGCAAAATCCCGCCAGTTTTCGATAGCTAGCAAAATCCCGCCAATCTGCGATGGCTGGCGCCACCCCTGGTTACAGAGTGTCGGTATTAGGATTGCCCCAATTTCAGTTATGTTATTTTTGGGATGTTGATTCGACGTTTTGTTGAATTAGAACAATAGAGTAGTAATTTGATTCATTTCACGAGGGGAGTTTATTCGATCGTAAGATGGTGAAGGATAGAAGCCCATGGAAAGATTGATATCGAAATTTAAGGGTATTTATTCACATTCTGATAGTTTGGAATTATTTTTGAGCACTTGATTGATAAGGGATGGTTGATTAAGTAGAGATTTGAAATCGTTTAGTTGCTTAATTAGGATGGGATTTGAAGGGATTGTGATTTAGGGATTGTTTAGGCTGCATTTTTGAGTGTTTGTTGAGAAGTTAGTTATCGAGCAAGAACTTTAGGGTAACACAGAGCTGTCCTTTTCTTGTTTGAGAGGATACCTCTAAAAGCATGTGCCCTTCACCTTTGTAATGCATACTACCTTCTTCATTAGCCCCCTGATTGGTGCGTGTCTTATAACCGAAGTATTATGAAATACAGATCAGTTGAAAGGCTTTATGCACAAATTGAATCTACCACGCCTTCAGTAGATGTGTTTCAATTCATGGTTCTTCTTCAGTATGCTATTGATGAGGTTATTTCTCTAATATATGGTTAGTAACGTTAGCCCACGCTGCCAAGCACTTGAAACAAATAAATAAAGCAAATGCTTTCTGTTTGATGAATAATTGATCGATAGTATTGAGCGCCTCGAAACCAAGCTGTAGTAGATCTTATTATGTTGTGAAACATCACATTTCCAAAATAAACAGCATCAACTATGGAAGTTGAAACGATTTGCAGTAAATGTAAGGAGTCTATTGGACTCCTGGAGTCAGTGCAGACTCAAACAGTTGAAGCAGACTGGACAGACGAAGATGTAACGGATAATTTTGAGTTAGACAATCGCGAAGAAAGTGAGCAGGACTACGGTACAGATGAGAGAACGTGTAAGAAAGATACTATACATCTTGAAGACATTACGTTTATTGAGCAAAGTGAAGGTAGTGATGCACAGCGTAATACCGAAAGCGTAGAATATGCTGTTTACCAGGATGTCTCGGACGAAGCATTTGATATGGACTCGGCGATGGAGCTCGGTACATTCGCTGAAATGTGCCATAGCAATGATAAGATTGTGGCACTGACAAGAAGCTTTGAATACATTTCCCACGTCAAGCGTCGATGGCAATTGGGTGCAAATGTTGGAAGGGCAACAAGTCGGTTCAATCGCCTGAGAAAAGGGAATGAGCCACAAGTCAATGAAAGTGAAGACATGCTTTCTGAATCAGAGGATTCTTCTGGGCTTAGTGGATGTCGTAGAATTGTGATTAGCAACGGAAGAATTCCTATCAGTCGCCAGGATGTGGGTGCTGCCGTTAATGATGATGGATTTTGCGAAGCAGCTGAGGAAGGATGTGCAATCTTTGGAGTTCATAATAAAATGGAGAGTATTTGTGAGGACCTTCTAAGGGAGGAAAAGGACCATGAATCAAATGTAAGGGAAACTATGGCAATTCATGAAGAAGGCCAAATTTCAAAAGACAAAGTCAATCAAGCAAGCCAAGTTTTAGGCCCGAATAAAATGTGCCTGCAGCTGCACGAACAAGAAGAGGAAGTAGGCCCAGAACATGATATTAGTTTGTTCGATACAGATAAGACCATGTACAACGTTGTTGTTGTGACTCGCAGTTTTGAATGCGGTGCATTGACAGACTCAGAAAGAGCAGCAAGGCAAAACTGGAATCGTCTCAAAAATGCAACTAAGCTTTCCAAAGCTTTGGATCGTTTTAAGCCGTCAAGCCATCAAAGAGAGAGTGACAAGGGGCAAAGCTTGTTTGGGAATGATGAGAACATTCCTTTCGTAGGAAGTGGATATCGGAGGATGAATATGAAAACGATTGAACAAGTTGCAAATTTAGCTCGAAAGAAAAATCTATTTTGGAAATTACGACGTTAATTCAATTGATGTATTTGGTTGAATTTTGACATATGACTTTGATGCAACAAACTCCGGAAGTTTGATTTTGCACAATGCAATTTCAAAGACTAATTTTGAGCTAGCTGATAAAGCTATTGACTTTGACTTCTAATCAAAAATGCTCCAAAATTAAAATTTTTTGTTTTAAGCAGAATTTATGTCGACTTTGTCTTGAACAACTTTTGAATATGCTGTATGACTACTGCTTTAGAGTTAGTTCACACTTGGCTTATTTTTAACTTTTTGACGCTGTCACTCATGTCGTTCTCCACATTCAACTACAGAAGTAGCGTCCTGATGGACTGCTCTGCAGCGATTTGATACATAGAACTCACCTTTGATATTTTGAGGTCAAAGGTGAGTATTTTGCTCCTTCGTAGCGATTTGGCTCCTTTTGCCTTCATTGATTCCTTTGCTTAGTTATATTGCCACTTCGTTTGAAGCTACTCTGAGAAAGTAGAAATGTCCCTGATACGTGATTTGTGTAATAACTTTCTAGGTATGCTCTCATCCTACACTCTTTTGGCTACTTCACATAGACATTTTCACTAGCAGTAATGATAAAAAAATTGGCTGTAACAAAGCAAGGTGCTAATTGAAGCCAGCCACTTAAAATTATGTTACAGAGAGCTTTTTGCAATTATCTCTAAATTATCTCTACCTCCTTATCAATTATCTTGACATTCAAATAGATATTTATCGTGGTTGTGACACCTATTTAGCATTCAAGCATGTATTATTTTTCGCTTCAACTTTGGCCCAACTGCTTTTGTTTATCTTTGATCTTATTCACAGTTTTTGAGCAAGTGCAAAATAAAATTCTCCATTTGCAGCACCAATGTGTCTAATTGTAATTTTATACTATCATATGACATGTGGTTCACGTTGACTTAAATAAGCATTGCCATGCAACCTAGCCTACATCGATGAACACTCAAACTGCACTGCCGTGTGGCAAATTTAGCTGATTAATGACAAAATACTCGCCAAATACTTGGCTACTTTTAGAATATTTGGCAAATTCAGTACTGGTGCCTCATGATAGTTTGGAAAAACCGCCACTGCTGCACTGCTTTGAGCAGAACTTCGTAGCATTTGGACTGGACGGCTGTTATCAGTAAATTCTTTTTGAGTCTTTGCGAATTATATACGACGAATGGCGTATTCATTCACATAGGAGACGGCTTAGTACCACCTGCGTTTCATTGACGATTTTGTGAGTGCATTTCTAGAGCTTTAAATGAAATGTTTGTATATAAAATATTAATAGCAGGATAGAAGGCTCAACCACTGCAAGTATCATATCTTGCTCCAAGACAAAGAACAAATTTGTCAACCTGTGCATTTAGACTGAGTTTTTCCAGCAGGTATAATTAATGCTATTCATGCTGTAAAATATTTTGTGCTAATTTCTGTCAATTGGAATTGACGCTTAATTTAGGGGAGCTAGATAGTCGAAGTATTTGCTGGAAACAGAAATTCATATGCTCGGAGGTATCAAGCATTCCTGTGACTGCTCTGTGTAGTTGCGCAGTGAGACAGCATACGTCTGATCTATGAATGTGAAGTTTTAATTGCTGTGATTGTTTTTTGCTGTTGTGCAGTGAGATAGCATACGGCTATGGTCCCCAAAGATTCTCACAAATTACCAGGACAAAATCACTGAGGGATACATGCAAATACAAACAAAACAGATAAAAGTTATTCACAAAATTAGCATTACGAGCAAGGTTTTAATTGCACATTTACGAACAGCTTAAATAAGAGTGAGTGAACTCAAAGACTCAAAGGCAAGCTTAGTGAGGATAGTGCTGAGTATATGCTGAAAGTATACAATATCATTAGCAAATAATACCAGAAGATGCAACAATATCCAGAGAATGCGAGTCCCAGAAATTCTCCAAAGACCATTGGTGAAAAGGGTGTGAGATGGGATCTGCATTTACAGAAAATTAAGGATGCCAGTAGCACAATAGTAACAGATGGTCTGATCTTGCCAAAAAGTGGAGTTCGAAGGAACAGCGTACACCTTAATGCCTTCAATGAGTCTCACAATGCTATCCATGATGGAGTAGCAAAGTCGCGATTCCGAAATAGATGGCACAAAATAAAGGGATTCCTCGGAAAGCAACGTGCCAGAGAATCTCCAAGTATGGGCAACAATGATTGCAACAATTGGGATTGCATTAGTGACAGTTATTCAAGTGGTGAAAAGACTGATGAGCCTATCTTCTTGGAGGATTGCTTTCGTAGAAGTGATGTCGTTACTGCAATACCAGAAGAAGCTTCTTCAGATAGTTCCATCACTTTTGTATCACGCAGCTTTGAAGTAAACCCAACTGCAGGAAACCATTGGTCTACCCTTAAAGAAGCAATATCATCTGGCAAGATTCTCGAAAAACTGGAAGATGAAGACGAAAGGAGTGGTCTTAGAAGAGCGAGTTTTGCTCCTGCTATAAGAATGGAAGCAAAGGCTCCTAATGGTTCTCAAAGCCCTCATAGTGGATGGTTTAAGATAAAGAGACTTTTTGGCGGAAAATTACCTAGTCAGTCACCCAAATATGGTGTAACTTACAGTGGCAATAACTCGATTTCTGGCAATGAGATTGATGGTTGTGTATGCAAGGATGCTCCAGATGTATTACAGAGCAACAGAGATAAAGAATTCTACGCAGTGATAGATAGCTCTGTGCAGGCGCTTCCAAGTGCTGTCGTCAGCAATACTGAAGTAGTTTCAGTAACAAGGAGCTTTGAGTATCATGGAAATTGGCAAAAAATTCGAAGTATGATCAAAGAACAAGATAGAAATCAAGAACAGAAATTTTTTGCATCAAGTGAAAAGAATCATTCAAGTTCTTCAGAATTGAAGACTGACTGTTTAGAAAATGCTCTTTTGAAGAAGGATGTTTACTGTCAGACTGAGTTTGATTTGGAAAAGGCTTTTCAACATCAAATTTTGAAGAACCTTATTTGTGGATTCTGTGGATCAAAGTATGAAGAAAGAGTTGCAACGATAACAAAAGGCAAAATTGATCACAATAAAACTAGCTTGGGTGATGATGAAGGTGGATGCAAAAGCTTTTCACAGCAGGATGAGAAGAGTAGTGCTTGGGAAAAGAAGATAGAGTCAGAGAAGGACTCTTCCAAGCAATGTGAAAAGACATCTGGCGGGGCGAAATTAGTTGAAGACATATTTGAAAGCAAAGAATTGACAACAACATTTCAAGAAGATGGAGATATAGAAGTAAATGAAACCCTAAGGAAGTATCATGTTGGAAGAAAGGGGAATTTACCAGATTCCAAGAAAAAAGATCTTGACTTTTGTGAAGGCAGTAGTTCAACAGCTTTTGATAGCGATAGCATCTCATTTGATAACAAAATTACTAAGCATGAAAGAGAAGAATGTCGAGCAAACAAAGGATTTATTGCCGGATATGTTGATGATGTTGTAGGGAAAGTAATAGATGATGATGGTTTCGATCACAAGAAAAACTGCAAGGATCACCAAAATGACACTAAATTTCCTGAATGTGAAAGCACTGGAACAGTCATAGAAGATCATAAAGCAATTGTTTTGGGCCAGAAAATAGAAGAAGCAACAGATGTAATTCATGCTTCCAAAAATCGAGTAGAGAAGGATGTGGTCTCCCGTACAGAATTGCCGGTGAGCGCTTTGACAGTAAAGACTGAGCATACAAGTAAGGAAGGACAAAGTCCTCGCATCCCTGTGACGATCACTGCCAAAGTTTTTGAATACGAGAAACCATTTGTCATAAGCTATGTTTAGAAGTGTTATGAATCGATCTTATTGAGAGGTTCTGACAGCATTTTAAAGTATGAATATTCTAAGTAGACTGCAAGCATTTACCGAAGTATGAGGCTGACAAAAACATCGATGTTTTTAGACTTATCATAGCATTTCAGCCCATTATGGTTTATTTGCTTTCGCAGTGTGCTATAAGTTGCACGTGTTGTCTGGCAAAAAGACTGGTTTACTTCACAAGTCCTGGTCCTTCAGACCAAAGTTTGAAAGATAGATCGCATGCAAAAGCAACCTGAATTTACAAAGCAAAAATAAGCAAAAGCATGCTAGTATATACAAAGCTATTTCATAGTGCAGTAGCTACATCAATACACAGAATTGAGATAATTATTTATGTTTCCATTTTTTTATCAACACAAAGTTTAGAGGTAGTAACTAATTAAGATTCCACGACTTCTACAGTGCAGTTATGCTTTTGGTTGCTACGATTAATTACGGTAGGTCTTGAAACTTAGGACAATACACTGGTGACCCTTTGCGTTCATAGATGCACTCGCAAAGGCGAGACTTCAAGTGAATCTTATCTCCAAAACTAACTTTTTAATAACTATACACTTCTTATCTCTCCATAGATTTTCGAATTGGAGCACCATATAGTCTATTACCAAATCTTGTTTTATTGCAGGTGACATCCCATTAATATATATTCGTGGTTATATTGACACTCATCCTAATTAGGGGATGTCAACAAAGGCTAACTAAATACCTGCACAACACTCTTATTCGCTAAAAAATATGTTGAACTTTATCACTTGCCCAAGTGTTTGTTTTTCGTCATTGAATTCTGATCCTAGCGTTGTCTACATTTGCTTTTATGACATCCTTTTTGTGGTCAAAATTACTTGATTGAATTCTCCTTTCCACGTGTCCACTCTTCGTCATAGTCACTGTTAAGCTAACATTTCTTTTGACTCTAAACTTTAATCCTTAAAATGTTGCTACTTGATCAATGGACCAACTTGGGCATGCTCGTGCTTCATTTTTGATGATGAAGTTCCAGGCTCGTTGGCTTGCAATTTTTGTCAATTTATTTGCATATAAAAAGAACGGATATTTGGGGAGAAAGCACCATAGGAAAATGACATTTTGTTAATTGTAAAGATATTGTACTAAGAACATTATCAGTGAATACTTTATTGTAGTTCACATATAAATCAATGCTTCTCTAACTAAGAATATTACTAATTTGCGTATTGCAACCTTCATTTAAGCTTTATAATTTATCTTAATTTCGCTTATATTTGCACTGTGAATTGTAATTAACTCAATAATCTGCAGTATTATTCCCACTGTCTATTTGCTATTTCTGTTCGATAGATCAGCTTTCATGGGGTGTGATCATTTTCCGCGTTGAAGCTTTTCAACCTCTCTTGCTGCTCGAGAAATTCTTGTTCCATGCTAGGAATGACTGAAATGCAGTGTACTCCTCCCTTCATTTGGTGTTTCTCCCCGTACATTTTCAAAAAGCATTCCCTTCTCTTTGCAGACATACTTGATAATAACTTCTCACAAAAATACGGCCTGTTCTCGAAACTCCGTATGACGATCTTTGGCTTTGGGCAACCAAATGTGGCATCAAAATACTTCACGTTTACATGGGCATCTCTATCTACAACCTCATTAAAGCAGTGGCTGCAAACGTAAACAGTATGATCCTCGATTCGGTTATCATAATGAGACATGCAACGTATCCCGTTCTCACCACCAACTTGAGACCATGACCCGTCATCTTCTGGTTCTATTTCATAAAGCAAGTCTTCAGCAGCATCTTTGATCGCCTCCATCCCTTTACAAGCTTTCGTATAAACACCTCCAATGAGACCACCCAGTGTCTTTGCCATTAAATCCATAGTGCTTGTAGTTACATCCCCGTTCTCGCAACTGTAACTGGAGAAAATTGGTTCGTTGTTCTTTTTATAGCTTTTACAAATATCATCAAAATAAATGGAGCAATCACTTTTTTGCTTCTCTAAAACATCCAACAACTTTTCAGCAAATTCGGGTGTGCATTTTTTGATTGCATCATTGAGTTGTTTCAGTTTCTTCTTCAATGTTTTCCTATTTAGTCCTCCACTTTCATCTTCCTCATCATTACCATCTGTCCCAATGCTCTCTTCATCTCCATGTTCATCTTCATTAGATTCCAGTTGTACCGATGTATCCTCTTTCTCTTTAAGAGACCCTGAAGTACCTGGCTCTTTCTCTTCTTCAGAATTAAAGTTATTTGCTTGTGTAGCGCCTTGGCTTGTCAGTTCTGGTTTTTGAACTGTAGCCGTTCGTCTGTTCCTTCCCCTCGAATCTCCATTTCTCATCTCACCCGTTTGTGCCGGCATGCCATTTTCTCTGCTTCTTTTCTCACTTTTGTTCTGATCAATTTTCTGTGCTCTTATCTTAGTTCCCTCTGGATCATACACACTATTATTTCTCGGCCTGTTCTTTGACCAATCGTAGTTCCTTCCATTTTCTGTTTCCACTTTCTTTTGCCAGTCTACGTCATCATCATAATCCCTATTTTGACTCACTGAAGCTTTCTTTCCTTTGTCTCTGGAATATTTGTCATCGCTTGGCCTATCATTGTGATTTTGATTCTCGTCCTTGCTTCCTTGAGCTCTATCTGCATCATCAAATATCTTGCTGAAATCCGGTTGAGCATAATGAAGTTGTTCATGTTCCATTACTTGACGTTCTTCGTCGTCGTTATGAGATCTGTTGTTATGATTCTCATTGCTTCTCCTTCCTCCATTTTGTTGTTCTGTTCCATTATGCTTTGTGCCTCTATGTCCCCCATTTGCATATTTCTGCAGCTCCTTCTGAGCGTCCTGATTTTGGACTAAGCTTCGTCTATGTCCATCTCCTTTTCCGTCTTGAACCCTGTGGTTCTTTACATTTGTCCTCACTAGTTCCCAGTGCTTATTTGACAATGGTTTTGTTCCATACCTAGTGCCGGGCTTGTTTAGCAAGAAAACACTTGGTGGTGGAATGTATTTGGGCAAGGATGCTCCTGCTGACATCACAATTCAATTCAGTAGATTTCAAGTCAGTAGATCGAATGTTAAATCTATGAGAAAAATAAAACCTCTTTATTGCTGGATCTTGCAATTCTGTAGGCATGCTTTGTGAAAAAGTATCTTATAACCGATTTGTATAGCATAGCAGCCTCTTTACTTTCAAATGAATACTTTTCGTTGATGGCTTCTTCAACTCATCTACGTCGAATCAAGGAATGTTATTATATCTGCAATTAGCTTAAAGCAATGTGATTCGCATCAGCCGAAGCTTAGCCCGGCTTACATAGTGTAAACATTAAATATATTAAGATCTTTGATATAATCTAGAAGCCATTTATGATCAAGATAGGGATAAATTGTCAAAAATGACTTAGTTACAGACTTTGCAAAATCATTTGCAACTATACTTAGCTATATCGCTATGTCTCTTTCTAAATTTCATACTGTGCTTCTGTTGGTCTTACATATACAAGCATGCAGTAGCTGATAGAGTTGGCAAACTGGTGAAAAACTATTCAAAAAGCAAGAAGGCTATTTCGATTCCTAAATAAGCAAATTTTAAGAATAATCTTCTTGAAAAGCTCTTACCATTCCTCTCTGGTGTAATCGTCTTCACTACAACTCACTATTCTTCAGTGAATGCTGGTGAATTTTTTGGGCAATCGTTTCACCATTTAATTATATTGAATGACCTGAATACCAATTCAAAGTTGAAATTGCTGTCTCATTTGCAGTAGTAAATATTTAATTACTTCAAAATACGGTGGTGTGAAGTTAATGTGGTGTATACCTAGACACTCACGCTCTGAATTTGATAACATTTCTCTTGAGGGAAAGCTAGCATTAGGTTTGTGAAGTCAGTGTTAAATGTCAAGCTCCATTCGAAATGGGTAGATAGTGTATTGATTACTAGACAGAGTGCCAAATGATTTTCCTAAGCACATAAAGCTAGTACTAATGCTCAAAGAAAAATATATCAAAGTCAGTGCCATTTAGCCTGAAATCATTATGTCATAATAGATTTCATTCTAGAGTTGAAATGTTACCAACCAGCTAATACGGCACACTCCGTGTTTAGCTGAGAAATGCCCCCTGAAGTTAAAAGCTTGCTGTGAATTAAAAACTCAAAGATTGCAATAAGTACATGACAAGTTAAAGCATCTATTTTTCCCTATTTTCCTTGTCTTTACCCACTGATTTTATAGAAATATCTCTCAGAACTCATCATTGAACAAGAGCCCACGAGACAGCATGACAGAAGAAAGGTATAAAAAACAGGACTCTCAAGCCTCCTTACAATCCTTTAAAATCCTAATAGAAAAAATATCTTTAAAAGTCCTTACTTATTGTCAAATTTATCAAAATCTCCTTAAATATCCTTAAGAAATATAACTTATAGTCACAGTTGTTGTAAAGGAGAATTTTATATAGAATTTCACGCCACAGAAATCACAAAAACTTCTCATAGGAAAAGTCTGTTTTATGTTTTGCAATTTTGCTGTAAGGACTAATTTGATAGAAACGATTTTGCGTGTTTTGTTTGCAAAGCCGAGGTAAATATCACAAAACCTCCCTTAATCTCCGTACTTATTATGGATCCTTGTCGTAGTCTAAAAGACTTCTCCTTAAAAATTACTAGAAAAGGTCCTTTTTCTCTCCTTAAAATCGCTATTTTTGTTAGGTAAAAAAGTGTTTGAACTCTTAAAAATGATGCAATTTGCTTTCATCAGAAAAGAGAAATGATAATGCAGATTTGCCGATGATCTTCAAAGGAATTCTGCAATGCAATGACAATCACAAACAGTTGCATTTTTCAATTTTGCAGATTTTTTTTTCAGGATCTGTTTAATTGTGTCTTCTTAAACATAGCTAGGCTTTCCAACAATTTTCATAAAATCAAGGAAAAGAGTTAAATTCATTTGCTTTAGCGTTGCAAATATTTGGTGTAGCTTCGCTTCAAATTAGTTTTTTGATTAGCATTGTATTTTGTAAGCCACTTAGAGCAGAAAGAAAGAAAGAAAAAGAGAAGAGAGATAGAATGAGAGAGGAGGCATTTAGTGTGAAATCAACGCTTTGTTGCCAATAGGTACAGCTAGAAAGAAGAGCTATTAAGGAGGCTAGAAGATTTTACTAAGCTGCCAGTTGTACCTCAAGAAGGGGGCAACTTCCTGTCTTTACTGACAAAGAGAGTAACAAAGGGGTAATCTTGATTCGAGGAAAGCATTATTAAGCAAGAATTCAATAATCAATAATTGATAATTTTTGTAGGAGAGCAAATCATGCCACAAGCACCTATGAACAGGGTATTCATGATTAATGACCTATCTGTTGAAATTCGTGACGGATTAAAGAGATTTTTTGTAAATGGCACGAACTGTAATTTTTTACGAAATTCTTGCACATGAGGTATAGCCTTCAAGAAGGCTTTCAATTCTCTAACATTGCACATACGTTTGAATGTAATCCCTAATTGTTCAACGTGATGCATCACTAATAGTACTCCAAACTATGCTGAAAGTACCTTATAATAAAAAGGACCTTTGGTCCCTGAATGTCTGAGCTAAACTCACGTCACCACCGAGGAATATAGGATAACTGAAAGGTAGCAAAATCGTCCCAGAGAGCAGTGGCTGTTTTTCAGGAAAAGTCAAATCGACAACGGTGTTGCATTTGTTGAATATCTTAGAAGTAGCCGAGTATTTGCCGAGTACATGTTTTTAATGAAAAATTTAATGAGGCTCAGGTGAAAAGCATTTTTTTCTTTAGCCTTTTGTGAGCTAATTTTTCCGAGAATTTTCCGATTTGATGGCACCTGGGGGGACAATTTAGCTCTCTTTCTCCCCGTATAAACGAAACTACTACCCGAGAGGTTCCCGCTGTTTCACAAAATTCCCATGAAGTCTATTAACATCAAATTTCTTCAAAATTATATCTGTGGTACGTGCTGTAGTACTTCGCTGAAACCAATATTTAGATTGAGAAAGCCATCTACTTTGTCTTCACTATACGATCTAAGCATTTTCACCATAACTTCATTTGATACTGGTACCCATACTTCATATTAGAGGAGGCAAAGACAGCTGTAACCTTACAGATGTGTTGTCTTTGAATTCAAATAGAGCTTTTGATGCCACGGGAGAAGAAATTCTAAAAGACTGCTAGAGTTGATGCACACGAGGAAGGAATATACTCACAACACACATGGGAAAGTCATGAATAGAGCTCACAAACATCGAGCTGATAACACTAAAGATAATTTCAAAATCATGACTATGTTTCCCTCAATCTGTGTGTAATTCTAATAGAATTTTGTTCGCAAGAAATACAGCTTTGTCTTTTTACTAATTTAGGATGAATAAATGGCAGAAACATATGCATTTATGCTACACAATGAATTCTAATTGCTATCATTGAATAAAAGTTGGTATGATAAAATTCGTGAAAACATATTCCTACAGCCATAATTGTCTTCAAAATATGCTATTATTATGTGTTCAGATCCCAATCGCCAATTTCTCTTTGGTAAGTTCCTACTTGTCTTTTATTGATATCACATGTCATTCCAACATCCATAGAATTTTCACAGCAAACTGTCACAAATATTATCTTATTTGACCCTGAAAAGATCTCTTCAGCATTGATTTCATACTGCTGCTCATCTGTAATGGCATAGCTTGTAGCTACTGTGGACTCATCTTTATGTTCACTGCTTCCAATCCCCGAGGTATCATCGTGTATACCAGAAATGCTATTGTCTCTAGTGTCTGTTCTGCTGTGTGACTGCACAGCAGCTTCGTCACATGGAAACTGCAATTTGTCTATTGCATTGTGCCCACTCTCTGTTTGGTAGCGGCTACTCCATTGACCTGTCCATGTATACTCTGACATTGCATCTTCAGTGCCTGAGTCTGACTCTTTGCTCTTTTCTTTCGTGAAGTGTTTCTGTCGCACACCATTACCTTCAAGCTCTAAATCTAATTCAAGTGTGTCGAGCCAACGTTGAATCCATTCAGCTGGTTGAAACTTTGAATAATTTGTCGCTTCGAATAAGTTCTTCCATTGAGAATTTTCTTGCTCCTCAACTTGGGATTTCCTCGAGTTATGGAACAGCTCGTTTTTTTCTTCTATGTTCTGTACCTTTCTACAAAATAGACTGTTGCATCTTCTTGCAGTTCTGGTTTGTCCAGATTGGTTTCTGTGGCTTCCTACCAGGAAGACTGAGCAGGGTGGTGGCTTATATGCTTTGTTGCCTATTTCCATATCTGACAGAAAAATGCAAGATGTTGAGATGTTTGAACAGTGTGGAATAGTATAGACAGCTTGCACTAACAGGGAAGCAGTTCTACTATTCTCTATCAACTTGCTGTGGCTGCTATCCTCTTTCTATAAACCACTTCTTTCCTTTCCCTTATAGCTGAACGGAAATTCCCTTATCCTATCTCTGCTTTTTACTTCTGTTTTACTTATCAACTTCTACTGTGCACTGATCTTAATTCTTGAATCAATTGCTTCTTTATCGCAACTTATTTCATACATCTATCCGTTTCTATTTGCTGGTAGTTCCTGTTGCTTTCCACTTCACCTCTTGAATATATCTTCTTTTTTACTTTCTGGACTTATATTTTACTAAATCTTTTATTTCTTTTATTGTAGTTGTGTTTGACTAAAATTCTTCGTCTTTTTAAGTTTATTAATGTTGTGTTCTTTGTATAACTTTCCTATTCCTTCCAAGTTCTCTTCAGATGTAATGCTTCATATCCACCTCTTCATCTTCTGCGAGTACAAGTGACCTAGCATCGCTTACTCTCCTCAGTTGCACTTGACCTAGCATCAAGAATGAAATGACCTCTCTCGGTACTCCCCAAATATTTATAAATTGTGAAAGCTGCGTGATTTGGTGATGCCTGCCGAGGTAAAATGATCATTGAGAGCAGGTTCAAAACGATGCTGTTCTGCTTACCATTGCTGTTCTATTTTGGCAAACTGGTGCATTTAGAGTGGCAGCTGGAGATGCTATTGCACGCCATATCGTGCGACACAGGTAGCTTAACTCTATATAGCACCTGTTTCCAGTGGTTAATAGTAATGAGCTGATGTAAATGTGAGCATTTGCTGCCTTGTAAACAGCCAACAAACAGTGAAGCACTAATGTAGCTGACGTCAAACAGTCTTTTATTTACGTACACGTATAATATGATACGGTGATCTAAATGCCGAGTGGGCGATAGAATCATCAACCGATTCGCTTGTCTGCCGAAAGCACTATTTGGCTAATAAAATTGATTGGTTGATGATGATTGGTTGATTGCCTTCCCTCCAGCAGTGGTGGTTTTTCAAGAAAAATCGGGGGAGGGAGAAAGTGCTGAATTTGCCGAGTATTTTAGAAGAAGCACATGTACTCGGAAAAATACTCAAGAGTTTTAATCGTTTACACATGTTTTCCATAAGAAAAAGGTTTACATGGAATTGAATCTCAGGATAAAAAGTGATTTTCTTATTAAAATAGCTTGTATTTAGCTTTTGTTCCACTACTTTTGCCAAGAATTTGCCGACTCGTTGGCACCTGGGGGCACTTTGCCCCTCTTTAAATCCTCTACTGCCCTCCAGTGGTTTTTTTCATTAATTGATCCTAGGCTTAGCTAACCAACTGACTGAAGGTGATTCAGGACCGTAGAGGGTTGAAGTGGCTTGAGGAGGGTTAGGCCTATGGCCTGTGACTTAAAGGCATTGATGAAACACCAGTCACCAGAGAGAACCCTAAATCGCTACAGTTGCTCGTTGCTGTTCTTTGCCATATGTCAATTGAAAATGAGTGCTTGACCTTGCTCATTGTTGCTCTTCATTGCTTGTTGTTGCTTCTTGTTGTTCGTCATTGCTCGTAATTGCTTGTCGTTGCTTACCTTGGTCTTAGCGATTATTCACAAATATGGCTCGAGAGATGAATGCAAAGTGTTTGTCGCGTCTTGGTAGTGCACTTCGATGCTCATATAATTTTTAGACATGCTTCACAAAATTGATTTTGTGCTCATTTTGACTTTTTATATATGTAAAAACCACAACGAGCAATAGGGAGCAAGGAGTACTGTTATGGAAGCTAAACCTTGCCCTTTTTTATTGATTAAACATTCTTTCCTTTGAATTATGCTGGTTTGAGAAACAAATAATGGACCTAAAAAGATCAATGCTGCTTACACTTACTGAAACTTTCACGAAAGAACGATGAGGATTATCGCAGTAGCTTATTTAGGAATTAGGCATTGGCTTCAAAAGTGGATGTCACGTCACTTTATCACTTCGTTTCACGTCATTTACCAAGTCTGTTTGAATCCCATGCAAAAAGTAACCCTTACTGTATAAGTATTATGAATATCATGAAGCACGTAATTTCTTGGAATATTTATGTAATAATTATTCACCTAGTGTCAGTTCTATTAGGGTACAGGTATCTTTTAAATTTCATGCGTTGAGCTTAGAGGTTTAATTGGTTCAAAATTGTGATAAAAGTCAATTTCTCTCAAAGAAAATCTATAAGATAGCTCTGGTATACTTATTTTCTTTTAAAAAATGTGGCTTACATATTGGATTTTCATGAAGAAAGATCTATAGGAAATTTCCTAGCACAGAAGATAATTGCTTGACTTCTGAATTGCATCTTACTCGCGTATGAAAAGCATTTGTTGCTAGAGGCACTTGTATTTACAACCTTCAAGAAGTACAACAAATGTTTACAAAAAGTATTGATCACGTATTAAGTCATCCCTTTTACAGGAGTATCGCCAAGAGGGGGCTATAGTACAGCCCCCATTAGGAAATTCTTAACAATTTTACTACTCTGTAAACCATATCACAGAATAGAGTTAGGCAGAAGGGCCATTTGGTGTCGGTTCCTTTGATGTTTTGCTGACACGGATTTTCAGCCATAGACCTTTGGGGATACGGCTGCACCTCCTAGACTCAATATGAGAGTGAGGTTTTTAAGAAGGCGTATCGTGATTTTGTGGCACGATGTGACGATGTTGAAATTAAGAGCGTTGCTGCGTTAGAAGCACAGAGAAATACAATATTACAAAGGCTGAACCCTCTTCTATTTATTGAAACAATAGGTGTGTCTACGCACCTTGTGCTTGTTACCGGTTTCGCCCAATATCAGGGCTCATCAGTGCAGCTAGGTAAATTGATTAGGCCCTACCAGCTGCAGATCGGCTTTGATTTTTTGACTCCTTTTCGAAGAAATTAGTCTTTGCTCTTCACCGTAACTCTTGCATGGGAGACTTAAGAGGTAGTTTATGCTTCCCCATTGCACAACCCCAGACATAGATACATCGATTATTGAAAAGGCCCCTTTGACCTAGAGGCCCTGGGGTAACTTCCGCAGATAATTCTTCGACTTTTCATGGATTCAATGTTCAGAATCGAAGATAAGCCCAAAAAACGATATAAATTCCCCTCTGTTTACGGTCAAACGCCTTACAATTTTTCAGAAACGCACTTGTTTAGCCTTACTTTCATTCCCCTCCCCATGCTAACGCATGCGCGAAAAAAGTGTCAGCTTAAGAGGAACGTAGTGACCCTTCTGCCTTTTCTTAGTCCCCCAGTCGAAGGGTCTTTGTAAATCAAGTATGCTGAAGTGTAACCCTCCATCACAGGACCACATTTTGCAATTGACTAATCAGTAGACTTGTTTACATAAAATTATTACCAATCATGTGGTTCTATTTTCATCTTGTTTGTTCATTTCGCAATTCGGAAATTGAACTGAAGAGCAACCCTACATGAATATATAGAAAGAAAAAAACGAAAATGAACTGAAAATAGAATAAAATATTCAGCACCCCGCCAGGTAATTCCCTACGCGATTCTAGCACTTGTATGAGTCAATTCATCCATGAATACGTAAATATACTCTCTGCTGTGGTATACATCACTAGCTATAGGCGTGCAACTAGGAATTTTCGAGGGCAGGTGTCCAATCCACGAAAAGGGCACATTAAAGCTTTTTAAAGAAGATACGACTTTTGAATACAGTTTTGCAGATTCATAAACTGAGGAAGCAGTATGGGAAGTTTACCTGTGTGGTTACTTCTGAAGTCCAATGATCTCCATTACAACCTCTCTTCATGGTAGGGAAGGAAAATTGGGGTCCAGGGGCTTCCCCCAAGAAAAGTTGTAGAGCCACGCCTATTCAACCTAAGGAAAAACCCCTTTTTGATATCAAGAGAGCACTACAAAAATGGTGCTTTCGTTCTTTTGCTAAAAAGGACAAGGTTCCAGACCCCCAGGACCTCCTCCCTAGTTGCGCGCCTGATCTGTATAAAGCTTTCCATTAGTTTCATAGATACAGAATCGACTCAACCAGTTTGAGGGCTGAGTGATCCAGTAGGTCCTTCTCTTCATTTTTTGCTTGAGATTCTTTTAGCATACAACCCTCCACGTGATGCCCTTGGGCTCTCTAAATTCACTTCTCCATTCTCTTCATTATCATTATTCTCAAAAGACATTGAAAGGAACTTTTCTCTAAAGCTAGCTGTGCTTTTCTTACGATTCAAAATCTCCTGCACATCAATCGGCTCAATACTAATATCCTCCTGTAGGAATGTTGACTTCTTTCTACTGCTCGATGTTTCATGCCCTTCTAAGTCATTTTTCTGCACAATGTCCTTTTCAATAATTAATTCATTATTTATCTCTGCTTTCTTTCTCTTTAAGTCATTTCTCTGTTTCTCCTCCCCACCTTTTCCCAACTTTTTCATTTTTTTCTCATTTACAGCCTTATGCTGTCCATCGCAATCCTTTAAATTGCATCGTTGCTCTGACTTTTCAAGCTTATCTGGATCCAGACGTTTTAGATGCACAGCCCCCTGTGGTTCATGGATGTTTTCAGTAAAACCTTTTTCATCAGAGTCCCCACTGTTTTGAAACGAAAGAGATAAGAACTTCTGTGACGGGTTGTACTCACTTTTTTTCCTACTCTTCATCATGTTCCCAACATTTACTACCTCTTTGCCTATTTGATAGTACTCTGAGCTAGACTCTTTCCTTGAGGGCACCTCTGATAACCAGCTACCATTGGAGTAGTCTTCAGTTATGCTGTTTGATTCAGACTGTTCCTCTATAAAAAAATCCATTCTGCTTTCGGCAACTTCAACAGACTGAGGTTGAATAGCTTCTTCAAATATCAATTCTACTGGCTCGTCCTGCTTTTCTGAACTACTTTTACATCTGTCTCCTTGGAATTCTTGCTGCGGATCAATACTACTACCATCTCCATTGCAACTGTAGCTAGCTTTCTCTTTCAAATGATTCTCATTCCGAAAGTGGCTGCTTCTGGATTGAAATCTTGCTTTATTGTGTTCTACTTTTTCTTCGTTCGCCACTTCACCATTATGTTTTGAAATTTCAGAGTTTTTCGATTTTTGAGATATTTTAGTCTTTCTCCGTATTGTGACAACAGTAGAAGGTGGTGGAATCCAGCTGAACTGGGTCTGAATGTCATTTTTTCCATTCATTTTACTATTTATCATCAATTGGAATTTCAAGCTTGAGATGTTTGCGAGACCTTCATATCATTGAATTAATGCAAGATAACGCTGCAGCTCAAGCTTTCGTAAAGCTGAGTACTGATATGATTGACTCTGTTGCTATGCTAATGATGCACTGGCAACTAAACCAGCGTAAATGAGCTACTTCCCCATTATGTTTAAAAGTCAGTCAGACGCCGAGCCAAGCCACAATTGTTGAACTCAAGGACTTGTTTGATTATGCGAAGACAAAAATTAATTCATTAAGAAAAGTTTGAAGTATCGTAAATTTTGCTACCTGTCAGGCTTAAATCAATATTCATCAGGAAGATGTGAATAATTAATTATACATAAACAGAATATCGTGCTGATATGACAATTGTCGCCATGCTGCTTGAATTACATTTGAGGTCAAGGCTACAATAGCCAAATGATGTTTGATAATGGTTCGTTTTATTGTCTGTAGATTGACAAAAATTCAGTGGCATAAAGCAACTCAGTTTATTAAGAATGTGTATCAAGCTGCCTACACCAAATATAGGCATGCTTTCCACTATTCCATTTTTCAGTATATTAAACTACCCCTTCCTTTAGTTTGTCAATTTGGTCAACTTTTAGGTACCTCTCCTATTGACTTTATATGCCCAAATTTTCAAGCGTCTCTAGAAGTGGAAAAAAATTTGATTTTATGGCTCTATAGTTATAACTTGGGACATAAACAGTTAGAAAATACCACATTTCCTCTTTGCAATTACCACAGAACGAGACGAAAGAGGATAAGGCTAAAAATAAATATCTGGTGCCATGATTTCACTAAAAAATTATTGAGCCCCATGATTGCATTGGCATTCCACGAGTTAGTAGTAGAACAAAGTGCAATATAATATGGAGTTGTAGCAGGATTTATCATGCAAATTATTTATGATCCAAAAGTGGCTTGATTACTCCATTTGTATTTGGGTCACAAAATCGACCTGTGAGATATGGCTTAAAACTTTGACAAAGCTAAAGGAGGCGCTAGATTCTAGTATTCAAAACAAATTAACATTCTGATCTATTTCTACAAGTTAATTTATAATCTAATCCAGATACGTAAACAAGGGCGAGCTTAAGTCTTTTGCAAGGACCACGGGCTATGGAGCTGAGGGGGCTGTACTTTTTCAAAATATTAAAGCTTTACCATTGGAGTGAACAAGGAAACAACAGTCAAACCCTAGTTGAAATATTGTGCTTTTCCATCCCTGGGTGCGAGATGCTTTCCAATTACCAACCAGGCTAAATCGTTGCAGGCACTGGGATCGTATTTTCCAGCATTGCCCAAGGGCCTCCAAAACCACGTGGTGGCTCCTGATACTTATTATGATAGCGTTTACACGGGGCCGACCGAATATTTGGTCGGTCAAATATTTGGCCACTTAGGCGCAGCGTTCACACGGGACTGGTTAACCGGCTTCAAATTAGGTCACTTAGGCGTGCAAATACTCTGCCGCTTGCGAAAGCAACCTTAGGCAGCGTTCACACGGGGCCGACCTAATATTTGGCCGCTCAAACGTTCGGCCCGCCCCGTTTAAACGTAGACTATAAGGCTGCGTTCAGATTGCACATAGCTGAATAGCGCTATCATGTTATTTTTCGAATCCGCAGTAGTAAACCTTTGTAGTGTTCATAGTAAACAGAAGTTAACAAGCGAAATTGGGATTGTTTGCTTTCAGGTTTCCTGGCAGATTAGTTGGAAGCCAACTCGCGCAAGGTAAGCATTTAAAAAATGGACAACGAAGGGTTGGTAGCTGAAATACAAGAGAAACCGGCTATTTGGGACCCAAAAGATGCTCGCCATTGTAATAGAGACATCATAACGAAATGTTGGAGAGAAATGGCCAACCAATTGAATGTAAAGAGTTTGTACTATAATACTTTGGATTGCAGCAGGTTGATTCGATAGAATCAATTGAGAAACGTGGATGTCATAAGATGGCCTACTATAGAGAGAGTCAAATACACAAGAATAATATAACTTAATGTCAAAGTGAGGTTGATGTAAGATGGTGGACAATTCATGTATTATGTTTATTGTGAGTAGCATAAGGATAACAAATAATGTGTGATAAGAAGAATGAGAAGGTTGAGAATATGGTAGGATAAATGTGAGTAGGCTTACAATCATAACATGTAGTAAAACTCATGTAGTGAAAACTCTCATATAAAATCTCTTCGCTATTGCAGCTCTCCTTTAGAGCTCATAAAAAGCCATGAAAGCGTTTCTAATTTTTATGATTAAATTTGTCCCTCTATTAGCTTGTTGTTGACTAAGGATGTCGTCTGTTTCGACAAGTCTCATGTTCTAAGTATAATCTTCAATTTGGAGGCCTTCTTCTTCAATAATTATGTTGTGTAACAGGCAAACACATTTCACAATGCTTGCAGAATTCTCAACATTAATTTCTGATTCAGTTGCAAGGAATTTCGAAAATAGTCTTATTTTGACATTCAGTGTATTAGCTTTTTCGCATTCAAACAAACTTTTTACTACCGTTTACTATGAACAGAAAATTCGAATCACTAGCAAATAGCGTGGTAGCGCTATTTAAGCTTGGGTGCTCTGAACGCAGCGTAAGACTAATTTACAATTCTCTGATGTGCTTTTTCTAGAAAGCTATTCCACTTTCTTAGAACTATTTGAAGCAAAAATGAAGAATAATTAGATATGACGGGTAGCTGCCATTCAGTACATCCTGTAGCAGTGCCAAAGGAAGGAGGCTGGGAAGGAGAAATGTCTCTCCAAGTTCTCTCCTGAATCGATCTTCTAGTTCGTCCTGATTAATGGAGAAAGTGCTAGAGTTATGATGAGAGACAGGGATGTACCTATTGAGGGCCGTTAGGGGAGGTGTCGCGCCCCCCAATTTTGGTCGAAAGGTAGCCATGCTGCAAGAGAGTTGACAACAGTATTTCTGTGACTTGGTTTTTCTTATAAACAATAGTTGGTCAGTTGGTCAATACGCCCCCCACAACAGAAGGTGTCTCGGCATATCACTGATGAGAAATCTCTGTTAAGATCTAATTGTCTTTTTATTTCAAAGCATTACGTCTGTTGTTGTACTAAAACAGTAAGGTAGTCACTTCTTTACTGTAAAGTAGGTGTGGCCATCAAAAGGCAGCGAAGCCTGTGTACTGGCAACGCTCCTGAAATCCAGTGATCTTAGCACAGCAAAGACGAGAAAGAAACCTTGCCGTGCAATGTAATTTAATGCAGTTTAATATGGTGCATAAGCTATATTCCACTCAAATTTGTATACAAACGACCCTGTACGTACTACCAGTTGAATTCACTATTAACGTTGGAAGTGCTAAAGCAATCGCCCACCGAGTGATTCAAACAGCCACAATATCCCTAGCAGTTTCGTGTATAATTGATTAATATTTGTCACAAAAGTCCTAGAATCCTACATTTTAAGAGTCCTACCCTTCTATTTAACACAAAAGTCCTACGAATTAAGATCACGGAGGAATGCCACAGAGGATTGTAGAGAGCATCAGCAAATGAGTTTGAATTTCACTTAATTGAGGATTAAGATAAATATTGCCATGCTCTCTAATACACTGCCAATGAGAATTATCAAATACAATAACAGTTCTTTTCTAAACGCTGCCTATCTTGCAGTTGCCCCACTTTGATGCACTTATTTTCACCTCTGGCATCAAGCAGAAAGTAACATAGGCTCGAAATGTCTTTCAATGTTCCGTACTATAACGTACTTTTAATGACACTCTAAATTTCGTTGAAAGATTTTACTCTAACGTAGTGTCAAATAGATTTAGAAACTTCGCTTTGATTTCCGTTGATGTTAAGCAATGAGATGCTCATGAAAAACAGCTTGTCTACAGATGTTCTACGATATCTTTACCATTTTCTTTTACCAACTTTCATTTAACTTGTGTCTATCTTTATTTATTCTCTTAAATCTGCTACTTCTTCTTTCTAGAGCAGTTTTCATCCACCATGGAATCCTTGAATCTATCAATTCACGTTTTCTCTCTCTCTTCATTTCTTCCTCACAATCGATGATCCATTTTGCGACGAGAATATTTTTCTGCTTCAATATTTCACATTCTGAAACTTCCCCTCTCATGACGCCCCCATTTTTAATCTCATTTAAAGTTGAATGGTTACAAAACGATTCTATATTTTGCTTTTCTCTTGTCGTTCTATGCATACGTGAATAAACATTCGTTATAAAGTTGCTATGCTCTTTTGATCTCATATTTGTTCCAACAGCATTTTGGCACATGCCTTTTCCAATTTTAGCACATGCATTTTTGGGAGGCCTTGCTTTTTCCAAATTACCATGTGCTGCTCCTGACTTGGAAGGTCCAAGCCTACTTGGATAGGGAGCTATAGAAACGTGACAATCTGCTGTTCTCTGAAGTGGTACAAATCTTCCTGTCAACGCTCCGGTGGTTTCTTTTCTCTGGTAGATTGCCATAGCAGAATGACATAAAACGTCCAAATTTGAATTGCTGTGTAGCCTGTCCAATTTTTCTATCCTCTCTTTTTTTGAATTCTTCATTGGTTACATTGAGAATAAAAAGACTTATTGTATTTCGATTAGAAATAGTGCACCTTTCCCTGCTCTATAGAGCCTTAGGATTCCCTTCGCGTTCTAGCTTTATTAGTACCCAACTCTTATTAATATTCATGATGAAGCATTTCTTGCACGCATCATCTATACTACGTCACATGAAAACAATGGATGTAAAACCCAATAATAAGGTGCAACCTGTAATGGGTAACAATTCAAATGAAATGGTGATATGAATCTGCGTTACTTGCATATTGTTAGATGAATAATTCATAACTAAGAGCTGCCGTAGTATTCAGAATGTAGCTCTACGTAAAACAGACAACAGTTTTGCGTGAGCGTTTTACGCAATTTTTCAAGATAAAAATAGAAAAAGCGCAAAAGATGTAGAGTGATTTGTAAGATCAAATGAGAATGAATTTGACAGATTCAGCATCTGCATAATAACCAGTCAGCCTGCTTTAGCATTAACTAATCTATAGAGAAAATTTACAACTTGAGAATTTAATAAATACTGAAAAAAATTACTCACCCGATAACAACTATACTTGTCCTTGGGCATTATTAAGCTGCTACTTGAAGCAAGACATTGGCAAATTCGCCGATGTAGTAATTGGCAGTTGATCTGGCCACCATGACCTAAATGAGAAACTTCTAAAAATCAACATTGTCCTTTGAAATGGGTGTGGTCTTCCTATGATGTTTCACGATGGGCGTAGCAGAAACCTAAAGCTAATGAGTTTTGATTTAAAGATCTATAGGGAGAGTCAGATATACATGGGCGTAGCCATAGAGGAGGTAAAGGGGTGTCACATTCCCCCAATATCTACTCTATCGGCATTTTTGCCGATTATCAATGGTGCTCTTCAACGTTGTATTGCTGACAAAAAACTCGAGGAAAGTCCTACTTGTCGGCAAATTGGACTTAAACTAATTCTTTTTTTGTCGGAAAATTGGGGTTGTGCACCCTACCAACAATTTTCATTAGCTTGACTCCTGCAGATATACACTTGTTATAGGTCCTGGTTGGCTCACAGCTGAAGACGAATGCAAGAATATATGGGGGGCCCGATTATTTCAAAAGTATATTGAATAAATAACAGTAGTTGCAATTGCTAAAAGACTGTATCATTAATTATTGTATATGAAGTGAGTTAATTATTATATATGTGCGTAATTAATAATTAATTAAAAGCTACAAAATTAATTATCAGGTATACACTTAATCAATTGTTGGATATACCCAGAATTAATTAATGGGTATGCCCAGAAGTAATTAATGGGTATACCCAGAATTTTAATTATTAGGTATACGCAGAATCAATTATTGGACATGCTCTGAATTAACGGGCGAATCCCAAGATGCAATGCTTTCATTCGGGCGCGAAATTCAAACTGCACTTGGCAGCAAGGCCTAGAGCAAAATTTTTCTTGTACGCGAAAAGTTATGCCTAGGTAGAGGCAAAGGCACCGCATCGTGTATTGAGAGGAAGAAATGATAGGTGGTCTTCTTTGTTCTTTGGAATTTTTTGTTCAGTTCTAAGGATATTTATTTCAGAAGATTCTATTCAGGATACAAACATAAGTGACCTGATATTTGGCTTAGACATGTTCATCGGTACTTCGTCAGCATTTTGTCCTTCTAGTCGAAGATATGCCAATATTTAACACTGTCACAATTGCAACAATATCTGAGGACGGTGACAGGGATGCATCCTTGGATATAATACTGGCTCCTGGCAGTCACAAAACACCAATTGGAGCATATCTGTTTATTGCATTTTTCGTGACAAAAAATTTGCAAATTCTTGTATGTTAACACTAGAGAGCTTGACTCGACATACCTGGCTCCTTCAACGAACAATGGTAAGTAGGATGTAGTCCAGGGGAGCTCGGGGGCATAGCCCCCTTGTGAAAAATTTGGCACTACACTCCTGAATGGTAATAACATTTTAACACCAAATCTCGAACGAAGAACACTCCTAGGTTATCCAAGAAGTAGGGGATTCAAAGCTCAGCGCTCGAGAGTCAGCTAATCGATTCGCAGGCGATCCTGTAGAAACAGCATGGCACCCGAAGCTTGTTAGTTATAGGAAGAAGTAGTTTGTTCCATCCCCACAAATTTCTTATGGCTTATCGATCTAGTTCGCTGGAAGCTTATTGTGCATGTGTCCATGTGCCAATAACGATGAGTCTAAGACTGCTCTTTCGTTATGATATGATGTTGTTATCACATTGTAGCTAAAGTAGCATTTAAATATGGAATAAAGAATTATTTGCATTCTAGTTAAATACTTTTAGAACTGAATAAAAAGTTCCAAAGAACAAAGCAAGCCACCTGTCACTTCTTCCTCTTGATGTAGGCTACGGCGTCTTTGCTTCTGCCCTGCCTTCAAATAGCGTTTGAACTTCGCGCCCGAATGAAAGCATTGCATCTTGGGAGTTGCCCGTTTAATTTTTTTGTATATCTAATAACTAATTCTGGGTATATCCAATAATTATTTACGTGTATGCCTTATAATTAATTTTGTAGTTATTAATTATTTATATGTATAATAATTAATTACGCATATATATATATATATATATATATATATATATATATATATGTAATAATGAATTCACCACATATAAAATAATTAATGATACAGTATTTTATTAATTGCAACTAATTTTATTAATATAATATACTTTTGAACTGATTAGGGCCCCATAATTTATGTATACGTGCAATAATCAATTACGCACATATATTATAATTAATTCACAGCAAATACAATAATTAATGATACAGTCTTTTATTAATTGTAACTAATTTTATTAATTTAATATACTTTTGAACTACTTGGGCCCCCATAAGAATACGTACTACTTACTCACAACAACAAATCCAGCCGAAGGAAATTATAAGAAAAACATGGCAATACTGAAATACTGCATCTCTGAATCTCAATGTGAACAGTATCGCCAAAAGGAGGCTATATAGAACTCCCGCCATCCGCCATCTTGCTTCTTCCATGCAAACAAGACACAAAGCTGCAATTAAGTCAAGTATTCTGGTACTAGTAACGAGATGAGTGGGAGACAAAATCCAAGCGATTTTTTGAAGCAAATAATTGGGCGCCCAGTTGTTGTTAAGTTGAATTCAGGCGTTGACTACAGAGGTAGGAGAGCAAGGCTGTTTTTCGAGCTTATTAAATTCATACTCATGAGTGGCATGTTTGAATTTAATGACTTCGTAGAAATTAATCGTGAGGTCAAATATAGTCTCCAAGCATTAGCAATTATACAGAAAAAGTCATTTAATTCTACTACAATAAAAGTCCTTCAAATAAAGTGTTTCTGTAAGAGTTTACATAATTTGCATCGTGGACATTATCTTGCTTTCTTAGTGTGCCTTTCCTCTCTCAGGAATTCTTACATGTTTGGATGGATATATGAATATTGTTTTGGGGCAGACAGAAGAATACTTAAATGGCCAAGTAGGTGGATTCATAAGTGATGTTTAAATGGTAGCATTTGATTGTAATATATTATACTCAAAGGTTTTGCTATGTTGATGATTGTAGCAATAGTATTCTTCCTATTTTCAAACTAATTTTTCTCAGAATCTCTTAGCTTCTGTTGATAATATTTATTGCTAAGCAGTCTACAATGTTTTTTGTGATTTTTGTGCTACTTGAGGTAACATTGTTATTTTTAAAATTTGTGATATATTCTTTAAAACTTTCAGTTGAAGAATAAATATGGAGATGCTTTTATAAGAGGCAATAATGGTAAGACCTTTTGTTATCTTCATTTTTTGGATAAAACTTTGATTTGTTATTGTTTTTAATGATAAGAGCTGTCTTGCTTGGTAATGAAATGAAGTTTAGCTTAAAATACTGCCACTTATGAATATTAGTGAAATTGGAATGATGGATAACTGTGATTTGCAATGCTAAAAATATTTTATTAAACAGATTTTTACCTTTCAATTTTTGAGAGGTAGCTATTTTTGTGGTAGAAAGATAGGGTTGGAATGAAACATTTTATTGCCTCTGACCATGAATATTGTTAGCAAAATGCCTCTAGTGTATCACATGTTTTCTTCAAAGTAGCATCTATAAAGTATAATGCAAAAAGAAAGTCTGAAAGCCCTTCCATTCTAAAACCAGAGTTTAGGATGTGCCTCTAAGTGTGCAGTCTTGCACTTTTTCCAGCCATCCACACAGGAGTCATTTTGTTGGAGCCAATGGTTACGAAATGTAGTTCCACACCATATCTGTTGCTCATTCATTTAGAGGCTTTGATGGAGGATTTTCATCCTAAGAGTTTCTTGTACTCTCTTATTAGTCTAGAACTATCTTATGCCCTATGTAGCCATATACTTTTCTATTATATTTTATTGTTTGATAAGTTGAAGTCAATGCTATCCAAAATTGTGTATCGTTATATCAAAATTTTTATGTGCAAATATATGCAAAGTGACAGTGCTTGTTCATCTTTTCTTCTTTTGTAGTTCTCTACATCAGTACTCAAAAGCAACATAGAATACATCCATAATCTGCAATGTGGTTGGGGCTCTTATTTCTCTCTTAGAGTGTCATATCACAATTCAAGATTGCTGAAGGAACAACTCAATTCAATTGAAAAACTTTTTATCTCTAATAACAATATGACTACCAGTTAACTGAACAGGAAGGATACAATTACATCATCTAGTAATGATATTGTAGGAGGTAATTGTTGATTTCATAAGGCTGCCATATAAGGAATATCTTAAAGAGGTTAACAAAGCAGTAGCGGCCAATTCTTTCATCATAATTTCTTATTTTGAAATATCTCATCCACTCATCTTGTGATGCAACTATCTTGGGCCGTATGCTATGCTTCCATTTGAAACTGTCCCATTTGGGGTTTGTATTGCTTCTTTTGTAAAGATGTCCCATCTTTTTTGAGTCATTATTCACTTACTAGCACTTATTGTAAGTAAACTTGTGTTTGTGTTACTATTGAAGAAGTAATTGTAACTTTTGAAAGTTTATCAATACACTTGTACACTTTGCTACAACTACTTACTGTACAGTGGTTTACATAACCTAAAACTAATACAATCTGATTATTTTCATGGCTACTGTGATAAAAAGATATTGCTTTAAAATCAGGAAAGATTATGTGTTGAACTTGCATGTTATATCTAGAAGGTATGCATGATATATGCAGTATGCACAATATATGCTCATGCATAATGTATGCAGTATGCATTATATATGCTCATGCATGATATATACAGTATGCATAATATATGCAGTATGCATGATATATGCTCATTCTAATTTCTTATAGAAGATAGAATATGCAGAAGGGTAGTTGTGGACTTAACAGTAGTGGCAGGGACAAAACTTATGGAGGTGGATCCACCCTCTCCAACTTTGAAAATTTGCCATTTTGCAGGGCTAAAATGGCAGTGCAGTAGCTTTGCAGGGCAACTTTCTAGACCCAGCCCCATTTGATCAACTACTGTTACTAAAATAAGGTCACAAACAAAATTTTTGTAGGTCAAACCTCTTATACCCCAAGAATATATTGATGTGATGGCCCTAATTAGTGTATTACTGATAGAATGCAGTCCTGGAAAGGAAGTTGTTATATCAAGGATTAAACTTGTACTTCACAGAGGATATTCACCTAGAAAGATGAATATATGCTGTACCAAAATGCTGCCTAAAAGTATGCATCTATGCAGTATTTATAGCAGAAACTTTCAATGGAATAGCTGATGGTAAGAGCTCATTCTTTCATTAATGGACAACAAGTCTTGATGGCTGATACATGATTTTACCACCAACCATTGGAAGAAATTACCCTTATCTGCTATTGTGGTTTACCATATTTTCTATCAATTTACCTCTTGTTTTTTCCCTAAGTTCCCCTTGCAGATGTCAAACAACATCTGCAAGGGGTTGTTTTCACTATACATCTACTGCAAGGGATTTAATTTCTCTATACATCAGTCCTATCACTTTGTTCTTTTTTGCACTTATCACTAATGATGGATTCTGGAATGGGTCCAAAATTTCTTTTTTGCTTGTATTGTCAAATGGAGTTGTTGAATATTACTTCATAGATTTGTCATTAAAACATTTTCTCAAACTATGGGTTTCTTTGTCATAAATCTTGTTCTTGTGGAATAATGATATGGTTTTACACCCTTAGTTTCAGTTATAACCCCAGATTACTTAGCTGTTATCCTAATTATTATGGTCGTCTTCAATATTAGCTATAGTATGAAGCCATAGTCTAATAAAAGGTTAATTAGCAAGGCAGAATTTGTAGCATATAGAGTTTATCAAATTCAGTTATATATCTTTCCTTTCAAGAAGTCAGTTTTGATTTTGATGCTTGTTCAATTTTTATTCACCCCTGCCTTTTGAATATTTTCATGCTCTATTCAAGCTTGCATTATGCTTTCACACGGTTCAAGTATCTCGCTATTTGTGTCATGGGAACGCTTCAGTTGCAATTCTCCTTCCTCTGCCTTCATTGTTACGTCATCAAGTGCCTGATTAGTTTCTGCTTCACGATCTGATTCAGTGACGTCAATAGGGTCATCTGTTTTTTCTTCGCTAAATGTTATGATAGGGATTGAAGTGCGTTTAGCTGTTCTCTCTTTCTCTTTCTCATCAAACTCTGCATCAAGTTTTGCTTGAATCTTTTTCGCATCGATTGGGGAGTAATCGACACCGATTTCCCGCCCTGTTAGTCCCTCAAATAAACTAACAGCTCCTTTTTTCCTCTTTTTTTGTTCTGGCTTTTTACCAACGTAGCGATCTGTGATGCGGTTCATAAACTCATCTGCAGCCTCACTAGACTTTCTCTGGCGTTCACTCTCCAACTCGTCATTCACTTCAAAGGTGCAGATCTCTGGGTTTGTTTCAAAAGAAACTCGCTTTTCTCTTGCTGGTGATGATGTCGAACTTTGTGATCCATCTGTTAATGGCGTCAATGACCTCCTTCGCACCCCACTGCGTAGACCACCCTCACCATCGACACGTAATTCTGCATTGCCCAGTCCTTGCCCCCGCTCTTCAACATCAAATGACAGACATGGTGGTGCTGCTGATACCATTGCTACAGATCCCCTTCGAATCCCTTCTGTAATAAGGCGAGCATTTTCTTCACGATTGTCACTACTTTGCAGTTGGTTCTGTTCCCTTTGTGGCGTGTCTGCTTGGTCTCTACACGGAGGAGCTGCGGAAACAGCTGCAACCGACCCTCTTCGTATCCCACTTGTAACATACCTCATTGGGCTTGCACATGAAGTTAGAGAGTCCCCCTTTATTTCAAGATTGATGTCATCAACTTTTTCAGTTTTGTCCTCATCTTTCTCGGTATTAGTTTCTTGATAACCTTTAGCATCTTCTGTATCTTCCTCTTCTATTGCTACGTCTACAAGTAATGCTGGTATTAATGATTTTCTCCTGATTCCACTACTTGCAGTCCTTGAATTTTCCTGCTCCGTCTCCTCCTCCCTTTTTTCTTCTGCCTCCTGTTCCACTGGTATCAGGCTTCCTCTGCGTATCCTCTCTATCAATTTTAAAGGGTTTATCTTCTCAATGAGGCTCTCTCTTCTTTCCGGTAGCCTCTCTTGGATGCATTCAAAGCTTCTTGAGATAAAATTCACTTCACCAAGAGCGGAGTCGTCATTTGTTGACACAGCTTTGTCCGCATTGCATTCTGCTGTCTCCTCTTCAACCACTGTGCCATTGCCTAGCTGAAAGCTTTTACGATGTACATTATTTCCAACTGCTTGGAGATCATCTCTAGATAAGGCATTTTGATTTAGTTGGGGTTGATAATCTGAGGTATGCCCTGCTTCATCGGTACCATCAACGCTTTCAACTTCTTCACTGCTGCTTCTTGCTGATTGAGGTTTCCATCGTGTTCCTAGCTCCTTGATAGCATTTATAATTACAGCAATGCTTGAACGTCTTGGTGCCTGTGGCGTTGCCTCATTCTCAAAGCTGCGAGTAACTAGTACTGTCTCATCAGGAGCTATGTCTTCATCCATTGTCATAACGTCCTTGTTATACGGCACTTCTTCCATCACTTCTGTCAGACTTTGAACACTTCCTTTTCTGCTGCCGCTATTTATATCATTAACTATTTCCAACAGTGGTCCTGATTTCTTTTCCTTTAGCAGGTCGCATTGGACAGAAGTGTCTTGGAAAGAGATCATCAACGTAGTGCATTTGGGGCAATAGTATTTTTCCTTAGTAGCCTCAGTGATTGGAAGATCATCGTGTGTGTGCTCGTTTAGCTTTGGACCACTTGAGCTCATTTCTAATGATGGATCATCCTTGTTAAACTTCATTGTCAAAGCTTGTCTTTATCTGTTTATTAGAGATTAAATGTCTCATTTAAATAGATAGAATTTTTATGGCTTGAAACATTAGAGATTTATCTTAGCAGGCCTTACTTAAAGAACATGTTGTTAAGGCTGTAAGCCTTCTTGAGTCTTGAGACCGTCCTTATTATCATAGCTTAATCATGTCATTTATTACCAATTAATGAACTAACTAGATCATGTAATATCCTTGCAGATTTTGATTTAATTTTCTCTTTAGGTAGCCAAAAGACCTTTGAAAATAATAGTTAGCTTCTTCGTTGGTGCATGTGCTGTTATTATCTCTCAATTGAAGGCCTCTTTGTTCTTATTTTTGTTGTTATTGTTGGAATGTGTAAGGATAATGTAGATTTATGAATGAATGTGGTACAAATTATTCAAAGTTTTCTCACCTTCAGCTATCTGATTCTCAGCAATTCTTTTCTCTTATCTTGGAATTCTTTGTTTTTCTGAGTCTTGAAACTTGTCATCAACTAGATATGGATGATTTGCCGAATTTCATTGTATTTCACCTGAATATATTTGTTAACCACATATCATTTATGAAAATTTTCAGACACACAAAATCAATTCCCAGCCTCTGTTAACGAGCCTCCTGGACTTTACCCGCAATTCGTCATGTGTGAAAGCAGGCGAAAGGCAATTAGACAATCGGTCTTGTCGTCGTTTTTATCGGTATTATTCTCGTTATTTTGTATTGACTGTTTTTTCTGTAGTTGCTTTAGCATTGTACTTCCTTACAGTGTATAGGATTTGGAAATCACTACACAGACATAGCAGGAAATTATGTTAAACGTGCTAAGAATGGTTTTGACTTAAGCAACGAACTGCCACGAGCAAGGCACTTATTGCTGCAAACAACCTGAAAAGCAGTAATCTTGGAGTCAATCCTCACAATACGCACTTCCGTATTCCCTCTGGTTTCTTCAATCACTATCAATAACTATCGTTGCTAGAAAACTAGCAATTTTATGAAATATTATTCAGACTAATTTGGTCCGTGACAGAACAATGTGGTTCATTAAGACTCTGAGTATTTTTTAATAAAATAGAATAGAAATGTTTGCAAAATTTGATTTCAAGCATAGGGATCAGGTGATATGATGAATTTTGAAGAATGGCAAAGCAATGTTTGTCGACAAAAGTTAGATTGGGGTTTTGTCCATGTCCATTTAGTTGCTTATATACTAACTTATCTTATACCCAGATTAGCTTCGTACAATACTGATGAGATCACCTTGCACTTTACACAAGGATCAGAAAATCTTTATGAAGTGATGTTTGGGTTGTCATTATCAGCCGATAGGGCAGGCACTTACCTGCAGGGGGCACGACGAAGAATGCTTCCCAAACGAAAAAAAATTTGCATGGCTCCCCCAACAAACTTATTAACCTAGGGATTTTTGCTCCCCAATAGCAAAATAAGACTTTGTCCCCCAAATTGATTGTACAGAAAGGCTTTTCCCCCGGGACACTTCCTAAAGTTATGTACTTGCGACAGGTAGTTTCTATTTATCACGAAAATAACAAGCAAACGGTTGCGAACAAGCGATTGCTAAGTAAACACAAGAAATGAGAGGTTTTAGAAATGTAGAACACAGTAAGGGATTCACATGGCACTGGTATAATTATTGAAAGAGACCCTGTGCTCTTTCGTAACTCCAATATGACACAATACCAACCGCTACAGGTGGATGGTGATTTAACTAATCAATTGATAAATAATCACCCCTGCACGTTATGGGCTACAATGCAGCTTGAATACCTGCCCATTGAAAACAACATTCATGCTACTCATAGCCGCCCTATCTTACTACCCCTCAGCCACTGGCCATCTCGTTTGCCAATAGGCACCTAGTTAATATTTGCTACAGATCCTTTGGGCCAACCACATAACTGGAGGACGTGCCCTGGGGGGGGCAAAATCAACCTGTACAAGCACCTTTGCGAGGTAAAAGGCTTTATTTTACTAGATAAATCTCCAGGTTAATGATTCTGTTGGGGGCAATACCATGCAAAATTTCTCACTTGGGGGCATTGCCCCCAGTACCCCTCTGTAGGTACGTGCCTGCTTTTGCTGGGTACTGTAACAATGTTGCTCTGAGAACTGTAGGCACTTTGTAGCTAATGAAATTTGGATAATTTAATCACAGATTCTGTTCAGTTTCATGAGTTTAGCTTTAAGACTTCAGCTTTAAGACTTTGGATCAGATTTAATTGCATCACATAAAGGCTTTTATTTAGGTACTACTCGTTTTTGTTATAAGAAACATGTCTATAAGAAACATGAGGTTAAAATTAGGCAAAACTTAAGAAGCATTTATGAAAAATAGGCAGGCTGAGTTTCAAATAGTAACTTGCAAAACTGTTTTTATTAGTATATTTTCTATCAAACTGGCAGGAAAAGAGAAAAAACATCTATTAAATGGCTCACAAAACCTGTACATCCTTTTTCTTGCATTATAATTGTCTAATCTGGGTTGTTATTGTCATTGGAAGTCGTTTAATCTACGAAACATTTAAGAAACATGGAATGCTGGATTCGACGTAATATTAAGAAACATTCAGGCTCAAGCCAGAGAGTTTGTTTCTTATAAAAAAAATGTGTATGACATTTAATCTTCATAACTTGCTTAGAAATATAGCATTGATCAAATAAATAGTTATATCGAGAGTTCGTTGAATCAAGAATTGAAAAAATTCGGGATTTTTTCCACAAATATTAACCCTTTCTGAGAGTTGGTCTATTTTTTCCAATTAGTAACTTAGGAGGGATACAAGATCTTTTTTATTGTTAAGCTACAATAGGGCCTTTTCATTTGATCTCAAAAAGCTTAGAAGAGATTGTGACATTTCTGAGAACTAAGATAAACAACTAAGTTGTAAAAGACGTCAAAGGTGTGTAAAAATGGTCAGAGTTACACTCTAAAAAGTTGATAGTAAGAGATTGCTGAGTCTATTTGAGCAATCATATTTCGTAGAGCTTCTCAATCTCTGCCACTTTTCCCGCATCTTCTGTTCTCCGTCATCTTATAGATGGTAAAGTGAATTGCATATGTACATACTGTGCTTGAAAATTGCTTTTTTATATCGAGGTAATTTGGATTTGCAGGAGATTAAATGTGGTCTATAATACTGAGAGTAGATTCGCTACACAGAAAGGCATTATAAACCTTTTGTTGGAGTAAAACGAAGTGTAATATATCATACATTGTATGCTGGCTCGTAAAATTGGGATGTTCGCTACATCGGCTTGTTACATCGAGTACCTCCACCTGATATCAACATAGGCTGTCCTTTCAAGTTGTTGCCAGCTTAGGTAAAACGTGCTGAAGTTGCAAGGCTAACCAACCAGACACCAATATGGTTAAGCTGAACGTCTCTCTCATTAGGTATATGTCTAGAGAGGATTTCAGACTTCTTACTGCTGTAAGTAATTCAAACTATTTATCCATAAAGTGCCAGTTGCTGTGTCTCGTTAATCATTTTAATATGAAAGTTAATTTAGGCCATTCACACTAATATATGTAGATAGGAGTTATTGGCATAAAGTATTTCGACTCACAATTTCTTCTTGCTAACGAAGAAAATACTGAGATAGCACATTTATTCAGTATGCGAAGTCTGGTAGTCTTACTAAGCGATTTATAATTTTTTTCATGAAAGGTCGAAATGGGAATGAAAAACCATGAAATTGTTCCAATGCCACTTATTATTCAAATAGCAAATCTGAAGCATGGAGGTTGTCATAAAATAATCAAGGAGTTAGTTAAAAATAAGCTGTTGGCATATGACAAAACAAAGCAAGGCAAGTATTATGCTTGTATTTGAATTCTTCCTTTTGAATGGAATTTGATTAGTCATCAGCAATGTGAGAGAGTTTGAAATAGAGTGAATGAGAGAAGAACAGATTTTGGAGACTTTTCCATTTTATGAAGATCAGATTTACCTTGTATGTATAGATTATGCCTTAATGTTTATTTAAGAGATATAGCTTAGCCAGTTCTTCTTGCAGACCATTAGACGCCAACAAGTATTCGGAGCAATGGAATTTTTAGTAAATTTCCTGCATCCAAGGAAATTTGATAGCGAAGGTGCTGTTGATATAATTTAGTGGAGAAAAAACAAAGTTGTAGTACAGTAAAGAGACTTTTGTGTTTGGGGCTCTATCAAATTATTATGCTTTTTAGGATCTGGATATAGACTCACATATGCTGGCTATGATTACTTGGCACTGAAAACTCTAACTACAAGAAGTGTCATTTATTCTGTTGGAAATCAAATTGGAGTAGGGAAGGAATCAGGTAAAATATACTGTAGAAGTATGAATTCTGGTATTTTATATTTTTCATACTCTTACAGTGGCCCATAAGGGCCAAACAGAACTTTCTTTTCATTGGACAAAACTTTCTATTCACTGGAAAAAACTTTCTTTCTGTAATTACATTATGAACCATATATCAATAACAATGTTATGTTGTCATGTTATTAGCATGTTATCCAAACTCTTTTATTTGAGCTTTGCACCCTATTGTTTCAGCTGTACTGTTTATTTCAAGTAGATTTTTGTTCACTCAAAAAAGAGCAGAAGTAAGGAAATGCAATACAGGATTCATTTTTCTTTCAATACATGCTTCTTTATGTGGAAACCATCATTTTGCATGGGCCTCAATTTTGTTAACTGTTCCCGAAATTGAGCCTGAAATTTTCTTAAAATGTTCTTACCTTTTACTTAAATATACTGGCTAAAATGGGTTACACTTTCTTTTTTTTATCTTGTATACTCGGCTTTGAATTCTATCTTTAACATTTTGAATATAACAATGATGTAATATTGACTTTTGGCCAACAAAAATACGTATTTTTGGAAATTGAGCCTTGTGATTTTCTTAAGATTTTCATAAGATTTTGGCCATCTGAGCCTCATTTTCTTACAGACTTTTTTCTTATAATAATGTGTAATCTTTGTGCCACAGAGTGATAACAGAATTTACTAGTCAATCATACTAATTTTCAATGTTTAGTTGTACACTGATGGTACAATAGTCATATCAACAATGGTGGTAAGCAACAAGAATCATGTGAAAGATGAAATAATGTAATTCCATTGATAGTTTATATTGAAGTATCACAATACCAAAATGAGTTTGCATATGTTGAAAAGGCATTTCAATTCATTGTTCTTAGAATGGCAAAGTTCCCCATGTTTAGGACTGAAGCCATGGCCTTTGCAATGCCAAGTTAGCATTTTCATACCCTTTCTGCCTTCCTGAGCATTGTTCTGTATTGCTTTCATATGTGTCAACTTTGTGGAGTACTAATTTTGAACAAGACTGTAGTGGCGTAGCAAAAAACGTTTGAGTGAGGGAGTGCAGCAGAAGGAATCTTCAGATTGAAAGGCTTTGAAAAGTTTTCTTGTAGTATTCATTCCGCAAATATTTCAAATAAGAGTCACTGAAACATAATGGCACTTGCGTGTTAGGGCAAACATGTTCCACTGGTGGGGCAATGAAAGGGGCTGGTAGTGGAATTTCTCCATCACTTTATATGTTAAAAAATACCCTGTTGCCTACTTTGGCACGTCCCTGCAAGACACGAATGCTATATAGAGCGATAATCTTGTGAGCTACCAGGTCCTTTCACAAGGTTTGTCAACATTTTTTGGCAATCTACACCTGGATAGCCGTACTTTGTCATTTCGATCATAATGAACTGAGATTCCTTTTCCATGTACTTTGATATAAACAAAATACAGAATTGACTTGTCTCCTCTTTCGTATGATTCTTGTTTCTTTCCACCATCATTGATTTGAGTGTAATTATGCTCCCAATGCTCAACAGGGTTTCTCCCAGTGAAAAGTAAGTTTTGTCCAGTGAAAAAAGAGTTTTTTCCAGTGAAAAGAATGTTTTGTGAAGGTTTTTTCCAGTGAAAAGAATGTTTTGTGAAGGTTTTTTCCAGTGAAAAGAATGTTTTGTGAAGGTTTTTTCCAGTGAAAAGAAGGTTTTGTCCAGTGAAAAAAGAGTTTTTTCCAGTGAAAAGAATGTTTTGTCCAGTGAAAAGCAAGCTTTGTCCAGTGAAAAGTAAGTTTTGTCCATTGAAAAGATTGTTTTGTCCAGTGAAAAGAAAGGTTTGTCCAGTGAAAAGTAAGTTTTGCCCAGTCGAAAGTCAGTTTTGTCTGACCCTTATGGGCCACTGTACACTCTTGAATACTTTTCCTATTTTTTGAATTTGTGTAGACTACCTACATTGTAGATAGGTAAATTTAGGAGTGGCTGTTTTTATTTGCTTCTTGAGCAATAAAGCTGCAGTTTTACTTTCCCTGTGAGGGTATAGTTTTTTTCATTACAAAATATGGCTGCTATGGATTATCTGACTGCCATTTTAGATATTTACATTGTTGCTGATGAAGAAGGAAGACAATATGCAATGAAATTACATAGGTATATGATTCAACCAATTGATGCTTACTTAATTTTTTTATTACTCATCAATGTTTATATTGCATTGAAATTTTCCATATTATAAATTTTAATATCATTTAGATTATTTGCAATAATTAATCCCCATATGTAGTGATTAATTATTGAAAATAATCTTTAAAATATTATATTTTAATTTATTGATTATTCATTGCATGTTTTTTGGGTTGTGATTATTTTGGGTACATTTCTACTATGATCAGCAAGGTTACAGCATGATATTTTGAGTTTTCTCCAGTAAAGCTAGTTCGTACTTCTATTGCTTGTGGATTCCAAAGCTTTTATTTGAATGCCATTGAGAACTGCTCTACTTCACCATAAATTTGATATTTCTTATTTTTTGATCTGTACAGTTTTGAGTCTCATATTGCATAGGATTTCCCCACCCTTCGTTAGCAATTGTTTTTGTCACATACATATATATTGGAGAAGTGCCAAATTGGAGATATTGTTACTTTTGGCAGAATAGATCCATACCCTCCCATACTGTTTTATTTTGTAAAAGGCAGTAGTCAACTTTGTACAAGGTTCATCTTAATACTATATTGCTAAAGTAAAAAGATATGTATTTTATTTGTTCTTGAACATCCTAGACTTGGAAGGACATCCTTCAGAAAGCTGAAGGAAAAAAGAGATTATCACAAACACAGGAGTAATACATCATGGCTGTATTTGTCAAGATTGGCAGCAATGAAAGAATTTGCATACATGAAGGTAAGGAGGCCATTTATTTCTTGCCTACCTATTCTTAGTCTGATTATTTTTAGCTTGATAATCTTTTTGAAAATGCTTTTACTGATGAATAGTAGAATAAGGAGATATGTGCACCCAAAAACATTACAATTCATTGTGATTCCCATTTCCATGTGCTTCTTTTCTGTTCCACTTATTCTTTCCATTTATTTTTTGTTTTCCTTTTTCAGTGATCACTTATTTAAACTGTGATTCAAGATATAAATGCATAGTTTATTGTGCAAAATTCTTATATTAAATTTGCTTTTAATATTGTTGCTATTATGATGTTATATTAAATTTTGATGCTTCACAGAACAGGTTGCAAAGTTTCAATTGCTGGAAATGCTTTTTTCTTAAACAGGCATTGCATGATAATGGTTTTCCTGTTCCAGTGCCAGTTGATTTTAACAGACATTGTGTTATAATGGAGCTTATGGATGCCCATCCTTTGTAAGAAATTCTCTTTTATTTATTCTTTGTATTGTGAATATCACACTAGTAGTGTGAGTTTAAGTGTTTATCTCCAGTGTCCAATATCATGTGACAAGATTTTTGTCAATTTTTATATGTGCCTTGCTATATTTTCTCAGTGAATGAAAGGACTATCCCAGAATTTTGACAAGAATTATTCTTTTGCAGAAAATGCTAGAGTTTCACCTATGTCGTACCCTTACTTTCCTATCTTTAAGGATAGGTGGTTCTGTGGTTCTGTGACAAATATTTTTTAAAACTATATCAGGGGGAGACAATATACTATTGTTGTATATTAAAATTTTTATTCCATTTGACCTTTTTTGGAATGACTTTCAGGGTGATCTTACTAAATGCTATTACAATAAGTCATTGTCTTTTGCTCATTTTGTATTATATTTTCATAGATTTTGATCTTAAAAAAGGTAGCGATTCTCAATAACCTTTTTGTCAGAAAACATGGGAATAGATTATCATGCCAAGCCAATATTTGTTTGTTAGATTTTACATTTATGTGTAAATTCAAGTTTGATTTGTTGTACTTCCTGAATCTAAAATATTTGTAGTAATTTATGTAATGAACACAGTGTATTGCTGTTTTGATTAGATTTATTCTTATAAATTGGGGGTATTTTCAATAACTGTTTCTGTTGTTCTGGTAACTATTTTCTGATGAGTAAAGACATTTGTATATTATCATTTAGGTGTCATGTAAGTGAAGTCAGTTCTCCTTCTTCTTTCTACAATGAGTGCATGGAGCTCATTGTTACTTTAGCCAGTTATGGCCTAATTCATTGTGACTTTAATGAATTCAATTTGATGATTGATGATAAAGAAAATGTTAAAGTCATAGATTTTCCACAGATGGTTTCCATCTCCCATTTTAATGCAGAAATGTAAGTGAAATTTTGATCTATTGATATCTTGGTTTCTCTTCTTCTTTGTTTTTCATGAATAAGTGCAAGTTACTTTAAAACATGTTTGTCATTTGGTGGTTAGAAAAAAGCTCTGTGTCCTATATTAAAGATGAGTTTTCATGTTGTTGAAAATGATCCTGTTATTTTTCTATTTTTATGTCCTCTACTTGGTTTTGCATGGGATGCATCCCAGAAATGCACCACATGTTGTCCACATGTTTCCCTTTGTGGCATTATACTACCGACACACTTAATTTACATTTCAATTAGCTTGTTGCCATAGTTGCATTTGCATATATTGACATATACCTGTTGACTTTTCACACTTTAGTTTATTTGTATTAATTAAATGTTTTATTGTATTGTTTAATTTCAGTCACAGCAGGTTTTTTGCACTTTTTATCTTAAGTAGCTGGCTACCTATGTTCTATAAAATGCATGGAATCAGGGGGGTGAGAGATCACACTGAAGAGCTCAAAGTAGACACATGTTGATACTGCTGTTTTTAAAATTAGCTTCACTTGGAACTATGCTGACACTTAGTGCTGTGAAGGTCTTAAGTTGCATGGTATTGAAGCAGTTTATATAGAAATTTTGAAACAACATTGTTTTATTCCACATGTAAAAGTTGTGTCGCACTCTAAGGTCATTGTTTAGAACTTAAGCTTTATCCCTGAGTTAGATTTGAGTGCAGTCACCAAGATTCATAATGCAAGAAACCAGAGATGTTTTGAAAGAGTTGGAAAGTTTGGAACTCACAAATGCTCGTACAAAGAGGTGGCTGTTGGCAAGTAATGAGATGGAAAATAGGATTCTTCAATGTAAATTGGTTGCGTTGGAGAAAGTCCACAAGAAAAGCATTTCGACTATAGATAGCTTGATTACAGAGAACTTTAAAAAACTTAGGAGTTCCTATTTAACTAAAGGTGGCTCTGATGGGACTACTGTTGCAGTAGGAGAGACTCTCATTGCTGGAAAAAAGGAGGCTTGTCACTCAAAACCATTGCTGTTTCCGTCATTAAAGCACCCAAAGGGAACAGACGTAAAGAAGAAGATCTTCAAAGCTGCTGATACCCACAGGCTGCCTGGTAGACATATTTCCAATTTGAATTTAAGGCCCATGACAGCGGATAAGGATATTGAGAAGATTACATTTGGTTGCTCGGAAATAAATTCCTTCCAAAACAGGAATATGCTGGGTTGTGTCGAACAACAGCTTGGATCATTGCGAATAGGCAGAACTGATGGTAAAGTGCATGTTAAAGAGGATAGACGCGAAATGTTCGACATCCCTATGATTGTTGTAGCTGCTCCATGTCCGAAACGTCAAAGTTGTTTGAGAATGGTAGAGAGACGGAAAAGTACAGGATGTTTCTGTGCTTCAAAAATAAGAGAATATGAAAATGGTATATATCCTGTTGACAACATGCTATCAGTGCTTGCATTTGACCAAAAGACGCCCGAATGTATTGCTAAAAGTAGGAAAATTACACGCCAGAAGTTACCCAGACTGCAAACTTCAATTGATTTATTGAGTGTTCCTGAAATTATTGAAAAAGGAGAGCTTCTTCATAAAGAAGCTAAATGACAGGTGTTCAGATACCACGTTCAGATACCACCTCCATTTCTGACAAAGTTATTAGATTTCAGAATGATCCATGAAAGTTTTCCAGAAACAGTTTACTGCCTTGAAGAATGTTGATAGCAAAGAGAATAACGGGGAAATAAGAGAAGCTCTAGGGACAAGCAAGAATTTTCTCTTGGGAGATATTCTCATCTTGAATCAGTTTCGAAACGTAATAAAGGAAAATTATATAGCCTGAAAATGAATCAATGGACAATAAGAAAGCTACAAACTCTTTGAAAACTGATTGTTTTTATGTATGAAAGTAGAATCTTTGGCAAATTGTGAAAATTTTAGTAGACTTATGTAGACTTATTTCACTATGAAAAGTTATGTGCGATCTCTTTTCGTCTGCAGTGCTGATGGTTTCATCATTTTCTCTTCAATATGTTATCGCAGGTGCCACACCCCCACTTTTCTCAGAGATAAAATTTTTAGTTTGCAGGATATATACCCTAAACCAAAGAACTGATGTAACTTTGTCGTGCCCCCCCCCCACTTTCAAAGTCAATGCGAGACCCTTGTAGCGAACCATTTATAACCATAAGCTGTAGTACAGGCTGCCGGCTTTAGGGTATCATGTCAGACATAAACTTGGCACGTTTGCATAGGCCTTGTCTTGAAATTATGTTTCGTGAATTTATAAATTAATACATTAATGGGAAGCAAACAGAACTTTTGTCATGTACTAACATCACATTATTATTTTTCTTTGTTTTCCCTTCAATCTTGATAACTGATTCTTTTAAAATTGCACACATTCAAGCTATGCTCTCCCTTCTATCAAAGACAATTGGTAGGTGTAATTTTCAAACCATCTTTAATTTTATCTTTCATTATTTAAGATTCAACGAATTACTTCATTGATTTCTCATTAAGGTTTTTCAACAGAGATGTGCAGTGTATCCGGGATTTCTTCTTACGTCGCTTTGGTTTTGAGAGCGAGCTTTATCCAAAATTTGAAGATGTGAGGTATCTCGTTTGAATTTCCTATGTTCTTACTTACGGCTTTGTTCAGTGCTGCCCAGAGAGTTCGATGTACGTTTACATAAACGAGCCATTAAGTTATCAGTCATTTCTGTATTCCATAAGACGACAGTACATTACAGTATATTTTTCAGTTCAGTGAGCACATGTTTTCTTTATTCAACAGTTCGTAGACTTTCCTTAGTTGTTGTAAAGCGTCAGACTGAATCTCTTCTCAACTGGAGACTTCATGATATGTTCTTGCCAATCTTAAAATGTAGAATGTTTGAGATATCAATATTCACTCTCACACTAGGGTAATGGAGCGCCTTTGTGAAGACTTAATTCATAACCGTCATGACGGTCAGGTAATGGCGGTGTTCTTAGCAAATCTATTCAATTCACAGTTGTGTAAAATTTAGAAGAGCTTCTCCACCAACGCAACTTTTTTAAGTGGTAGCTTAGATGCATATTTTCCAATGATATGTTTTCATACTCATCAGTATACCTGACCATAGCGGACTATTGAGGCCTTTGATTTATGTAAAGATTCGGTGCGGGAAACAGAAACTCACATCATAAAAGAGCTGCATGTAGTATCGTGCTAGAAATTGAAGTTGAGTTTCATGTTTTGAATTTATTAGGAGGATGCATAATTTGGATAAAGAGGTGGCTGCCAGTGGTTTTACAAAAGAAATGGAGGAAGAGTTTGATGAAGTGTGTATTTTGCCAGAAGGCAGTTACAATATCTGCCAAGTCTTGGAACACTTCCTGTGCTGTAGACGAACTACAAAATCCCCTCCCCAGTACAACAGTGTTGTTTGAAGGTGATAGGAATAGCACTGGAGGGAGAAATGATGTCTTTCCAAGTAGCTAAGGGCTTCGGCTATCGATTCAGCATTGTATGAAGGGGGAGGGGGCTCACAATTGTCATTTCTGCTGCGAAAAAAGGACAGTGGTGGAACATTTCTAACACTGTATGGGTGTTCCAAGGACTTCTGGCAAACATTGTAGAACAATATGTAGTCTACTGATTACGCCTGACTATTTTTTCTTAATATAGCACTGTCTCTAATCGTTGCTAGTTCTTTGAGATTTTATTGCATCTCCTTTATCTGTAAGAAGTGGTGATCTTTGTAGCTATTTATTTATTAAAGGCAATAAAAGATATCGGATTTGAAGATGATGAAGGTAGCGAAAAGGATGAAAGTTTATCAGGCGATGAAGATGAAACTGGTATGCAATTAAGTTTTGCTTCAATTTTATTTTGCGATTGGATAGCGTTATTCATTACCTTTGCATTAACATATGGAAAATCTCCTTTAGTACATTGCGTAGGAGGTTAAAAATTTGAGAGTGGTCAATTAGCGTGCTGACTTTTCTCTTCCATCTTAATTGCATTTGCAATGCTCATTCCCTTTTGTGGGTGTTACACTTGGATTTATCTTCTTGTAGAGATCACCTAATACGTCCTCCAACAATGATTCTGGCGCGCAGTTCTTTAAACAACTCTGAATTAGCCCTTACCTAACTAGAAGGTTCCGGCCTCCTACTTTGTAGTATCCTTCTGGACAAGTTTTAGTTCCTGAGAACGTTAAAAATCTAATTTGTTCAGCTTATTATGGATTGGTGGTTTCCCAAACAGGAACATGACTTTAAAGAATACTAATTAGAAGCCCTACATTACATCAAGAACAAAACTATTTAAATTACTCTAAGCCTTTTTATATTCTATTCCCATTTTGCAGATTACGTCATTTAGTTATAATCCGTTGCCTTTTTGTAGATGATATTGAGAACAGTTCCAAATCAAGTTTGTTAGAACCAATAGACACCGCAAGTGACAAAATAGTAGAACTGGCAGACGATGATGACATATCCTCAGAATCAGAAAGTTCTGACCTCGAGGACCTTAAAAATCAGAATGCAGATTGCAAACCGTTTAGGGACAATAATGAAAAAATGGACTATGAAGTAAAATCGCATTCAGTTAGACCTCGGAAGGTACTAGACGAAAGTGAAATAAAAAAGCGTGTGAAGAAAACAATTTCACAGAGGCAGAAGCAGGAAAGGAGGCAAAGACTTCGTAAAGGTGAATCAAGTGTAGTTACGAAAGCAAGAAAAGAAAATAGGTTAACAATTAAAGAAGGAACTGATGAATGATAAGTACCGTCTTCAAATTTTGTTTCTTATTTTTGTGATAGATCCTGTGACTTGGAGCTTATTAAAAAAGCTTCAGACTGTAGTGGGAAGTTTTCTTACCTGAATCTCTACTACACTAGGCGCTTGTAGAACTGAACAGTTGAGGAGTCTGCATGCTAAACTCTTTTGTGATTTTGCATGTCTCTACAGCTGTATAGCTCTATTAATAAGTCATAACACGCATTCCTTTTGACATTTCAAAGAATTAGGTTCTTAATAAGGTGACGACAAGAAAGGAAGATTTGTTTGGAATCATGTAGTTTGGCTTAAAATCAACAGATATTGTAAGAAATTCTATTATCTACAAGTTAAAAATTACGTAAAGGGTGTATATTTTGTGCTGAGCTTCAATAAATAGAACACTGAATTCTCAAGTGCATTCGTTGTCTCAAGGTTTACACAACACAAACAATCCCATAACCTATCACAAAATAGTTTCCACATAATTGTAGCGTTTTATACTTAGTTTCTTCCCTTAGGAAAATATAAGATGGGTAAATACAAAACAAAATTTTGACTAAGAATACTCTTTCCTTGATTGCAGGCAACCTATAGGGAATAACTTTTCAATAGTGTGCGAAACTTTGATAGTTGACGGTTTGAACTCGCCTTAGGCCATAGCTAAAACAAAACTCCCCGACGAAGGATGGTATGGGTGTTGCACGGCCTAATTCACATTCCGTGCAACACATTGGAAAACAGGTATTTCACATTGGCTTTCTGTAGTAACGTTCTAGGTCTCCACAATGGGAAGGTACAGGGAATGAGAGTGCTGGGAAATCAGCTGTTTACTGATGTTTTTGTATCAAAGTGCGTGACATATAAGTGTGAAACTACAGCTGAATCTAACACACAACTAAATTCGACCGTTATAGCACGGTACGAATGCAAAAACTAAATTGAAAATCTACATTAACTACTTACTAATGGTAAACAGAACATGACAACTAAACACCAGTGGCTAGAAAGTGTACTTTTGTGGTATTTTATTTTGTCAGTTTTAATTATACAACAAACATAGCACTTCACCGCCACTCCAACTCGATAATTTATTCATATATATGTCACGAAAAATCTAAAACCTAATTATTTCACAGCTAATTTTAACATCTTCCATACTTTTAAGAGTTCAGTATTTAAGCAATGACAAATAAAGTTTGAGTTCATTTACTGCAGCTAGTAGTTTCCCGTAACCAAGCAATAAATATCTGTGATTCAGTTTTATGGGCCTAGCACTCCGATTTGAAAGTGTAGAAAGTGATCTGAAAGTTTGCATTGCATCAGAAATTATTTACTATTCCACAACATTTCGTTGTTACGGATGCCTGTTCCAAAAATGCATAAAAGGGATTCCTTTAGAATTACTTGTCTTTGAAAGACTTATTTCATATCTATTTTTACTCGATTTTACCTCCGTTTTCCCCAATTCCTTGGGGCTTGGAGGGTGCCTTTGAGAGGACTTTAGTTCTGGCGCGAGCATTTAGGACCGGATGCCCTTCCTGACGTCACCAATGGCATGCGGTGGGTCTCGAACCCAGGAACATGTTGGTAGTCGAGTGCATTACCGCTAGGCCACGGCTGCTCTTATTTCATATCTATTAGTTTGCTTAATCTTGGACCAATTTTTATCTAGCTTCAGGCAACCGCTTGTAGCAGTTACAAATATTTTGCCTAATGCACAACAAACATGGCAGCTGCAGGAGGCAGTGTGGCTTCGAGGCCAAATAAGATCTACATCTAACGGTAGTAAAAATCCCATCAATTATTATAATATGGAAATTGCATGTCAGTCTGCCTTGGCTGGCCTAGTTGTTGCTGAAAACTAAGCATCTTCTGTTGCGCAGTGCTCGGTGATGCCAACTGCTGTGAGTTTGGTGATGGCATACTTGGAGTAATTGGCTGTTGACCGTATGGTACAGCGCCTCCCATGGGCTGTTCAAAGCCTCGATTAGCCGATTGTTGCATCATCCGTCTTGCAATGACGATTTCACTAGGTAGATTGTAGGGAGAAGATTGGCTGCGAACACTTGGTCCGGGTGGGCCTGAATCGACATAATCATAAGATGATTCAGACCCTGGTAAATTCAAGTCTCCAGAACCGGGCCAATTTACATGACTTGCACTATACATTGCTGGATCGAACTGTGCGGACTTTCTGAGAGCAATTTGGGATTGTTCTTGTTGTCGTTTTGCTAATGCTCTCAGCATGTCGCCAGCTTGCGAGCTTGAAAAATCTAAATTGAAGAGATAAGATAATGAAAAGAGATATTTGAAAGGGTAGTAAAGCCAAAGAGAAGCATTTTCAACTATAAATGCCTGTCAAATTCAACTGCTTGAATGATAAAAAATAGAGTCTTACTTAGGTAAGTAACTTGCATGTTATTTATAACAAACCTGGCTCAATGCCTAATACATGGTTTTTTACAAGAAAAAAGTTTAGGAGAAAATTAGGCTCAAATGGCCAAAATCTTAAGAAAATCATAAGCCTCAATTTCCAAAACTAAGTGTTTTTATTGGTCAAAAATCGATATTTCGTCGTTATTACATTCAAAATGTAAAGATAGAATTCATATACAAGTATACAATGTTAAAAAGGAAGGTGTACCCCATTTTAGCAAGTTTATTTCAGTAAAAGCTGAGAAAATCTCAGGTTCAAGTTCGGGAAAAGTTTAGAAAATTGAAGCTGTGACAAAATGATGGTTTTCTTATAAAAAAACTTGTAGTAAAAGTTTCTTCATTGTTGGCCACATTTAGCTCTAAAAGTGTCTAACAGTTAAAATCTTAAGCAACATCGTGCCCATATCGTTGTTGTTTCAGCTTTACGTTGAAATACGTAATGGTTCCAATATGCTAATTGTCTAAAATGTCTTTGCACTTTTCCATTAGTTGCAAAAGTTTTACAAATTTTATAGTGTCTCGTATTAGACTGCTTATGAACATGTTTCTTATTTTATAAAAAAAATCCGCACTTCACATGTAACAAAAATAGTATAATGTGTATGAAATTTAGCTTGAGAGCAATCGACATGTGTGTGAACACGTAATGCTTTGGTTAAGGCGTTAGAGGACAAGATTTCTTCACCTCCAAATGGTATCTGTGGCATGTATTTGTCATCGGTTGGCAGTCGATCGTATCCCCCAGGATAGTCCATTTTCCCACCTTTTGCAGCACCTTTCTTTGACTTTTGTCCAGGTGATTTTCGTTTGCCTGCTTTACCTCTATCACTTTCATCCTTTTAAGAGAGGATGTTTAAAGATTAGAAATAACTAAATACACACTGACCCATACAATCAAATTTCAGAGTTCATACTGAACCTGGAAATCCGGTATTTTTACTATTTTTACAAAAAATCAGAAAAAACCAGAAATAGCAAGGGAGTTATCTATAATTTTCATCAAAGTCAGGGAAGAGTTAGGCAAAAATTATTTAGTCAGCATAGCATTTTCCTTAACTATTGGCTTGGTTGTTCGCAAAGTCGCTGCTCTATTTGCTGTCAGTAAATGTGAACTCTGTTGCTTAGCATTGTAACATATCAAGGATACGTGCATTACCTATCGATTAGGCTTTATTTTCTTTGCTTCTCTTTGTAAATATGTGAAATGAAGGTCAGGGAAAAAGTGGGACTTTTTGACTAGCAGTCAGGGAATAGTCAGGGGATTCTGATTCACATATTGGGTATGAACCTTGAATGTGCCAATCCAATCAAAGCCTAACTGTTCAATACCAACTTCAGTACACAACAACAGTGGTTTATGAAGTATGTTCTTTAAGCTCTTTGACTATTCAGTCAATAGCATGGATAACATCAATTTCAGTTAACTATGAGATATAAAAAGGAGATTGTTAACAATTATTACCTCGGGTGAAATGGCTGAAGTGGTTGCTTGTCCATACCCTAAACATTAAAATAAAGTACTACATAAAACACGACGATTGGTTGAATATTAATTGACCAAATCTGACCGGTATAAAAGCTTCCTTTGGAGGACAATTGTGTCCCTGGCAAAATAATAAGAATAAAGAGGGTAGACTATCGGAAGATATGTATCTGTTCTGGAACATTGGCATTGATCTTCATTGCTTCAAATAAACATCTTATACACCAGTAATACTTAAATTTCTTAGTAAAACATTAGCAACATTCTCCGAAAAGGCAACCTTCCCTCACAGCTATCCTTCGTCATGATCGACAACGGAAATGCTAAACTCGTAGAAGTTGCAATCAATATAATTTGCTGAGAAATTAATGAAGCTTACTTGGTGACTCCAAGACTTGAGGATAAGGAAATGAACCTGGCATTTCTTGGAATTTAGCTGTGACGTCATTGTACTGCGGTGATTTTTGCATCTCTTCGCTCTGTGGGCTATCAGCTTCTTGCTTTGTACTTGTTGGGATTTTCTCTAAACGGTTCCTACAAAAAAAGAGATTATAAATGAAAAACCACGCTGACATGTAGATAATTCAAAATACCATGTTCTTGTTGAATAGATGAAGTAAATTTTAGCACCAAAAAAATGTCTGAAAGAGCAGAAATTAGTGCAATGTAGAACCTGTTATTAAAGGCTTTTACAACCTAAAAATTTCTGTTCATTCTGACCCTTCTTACTCTTTTACGTGCTAAAAACGTCCTCTTTTCTGATCCTTGATACTCTGGTATACGTTGACCGATTTGTGAGGACATCTTACCTTTTAAAAACAATCCTCCGATTCGACAAAGTGAATATTTAATTGGCTTCTACAAGTTATTTACAGTCGTATAATAAGATGATAATTAGACGAAATCGAGACGAATACAACCAGACTTACCGTACTGGGCTATTTGTACAAATGATATACTCTGCTTCATCTGTGTATGGATTTTGGAAACTATAGCAGCTTGCCCGTAGAGTGACATAGTCGCCATTTTTGTGTCTAAATCTGAACTTGGCAGTTAGTGGCTGGCCCTTTTGGGCAATGACTGAAATTGATGTATTTACAATTAATCTTGGAGCCTGCTTAAAATCGCTCAAGGAGGAAAAGCTAATTGTATGAAGAGAAAAGAACATAATGTACAGGATTTGTGCAACAAGACAAAAGAGTGCATTAGCTGTTGTGCCATCATGAGCTACTATTTAATTCATCATGGCTAGGAGAGTACGTTTTTGTTATGTATCAAATGCAATCAATGATAAAAGTGCTAGAAATTTCAATTGTCCAGAATAGTAGTTGGGGTAGGACTGTATGTGCTTTTAACTATATTCATCAATATATTCATAAACATCTCATTAAAACGTAAGTTATCTGCCAAAAAAGACCCAACACTTTTATGATTTAACACCAAACAACTTGATCGCAATATGGTCCAGTTCACGTGTCAATTCACGTGCCAATTCACGTGTCAATTCACGTGACCTCCACCTGCACCATAAAGCTTATACATGCATAAAAATACACAATAGTGGTAATTTTTCACATCAAAAAACTAAAATTCTACACTCTACAAGGTTCGTAAAAACTACTCTAAACATATTTCCAAGACTTTTCCAAAAGTTGTCCAAAGTCAAATTACCAAATTTCTAACTCCATGAAATACATTTTCGCTCGTATTTTTGAAGCCCCATAAGAAAAAAAACTATATTTTCAATGCCATATTTTGCGATTTTTGGTGGATAATGTTTTACGCTATAAATAGTAAGATTAACAAACATATACGCTACTTAATACAACACTAAGTAAAATCTGTTCTAGGATATATTAGAATTTTCCCAAACACAAATCCAAAACTTTTCCACAGCCATTTTGAGAAAACTTCTCTTTTACAAAACTTTCCAGGTCCTGTAAAATGGCATTATCAATTTCCATAACTTTCCAAAACCCGTGTAAACCCTGATTTTAATTCGGTTGAGTATGGCATATAACTAAATGGGTTGGTCAAATATAAAGGTGAACTGTTTCATAATGGAAAAAAGTTATAAAGGGTGGCTACCTTGTTTAAAATTTGCAAACATTTCTGCTTGGTTTTCTTGATGATAAAATTCAAAGCAGCTTTTGCCGAGCAACTCGATAGGCTTATAACCAAGAATCTCTGCAACTCTGCAATGTAAAGAACGAAATTATCGAAGAAATAGTATACAGTAAGAAACAGTAGCGATGTCAATTAATAGTCTAAAAAGTAGAGACCTTTAAGATATATGTAGCACTTCATTGGGAGGTGCCAACGATAGGAATTAATGAAATAATGCCACTGTTGTTTGTTATTCTAACAACTTAATCCCGACTGCAAATTGTTCTAATTTTGATCCCAATTTCTGCTTTCTATCTTGAGCAAATACCAATATGCTCTCTTAACAACTTTTAATAATTTTCACTTCGATATTATGTTTTATGACTAGGCACAGGCCAGCTAGGCCTAGCCAATTCAGATAAAAACAAAAACATAGGGAATACTAACGACTTGTCAACAAAACTGAATCTGCCATCTGTTGTTTGTCTCGTTACGAACTCAGTGGCCGGAGTTGATTCATTTTCTTTTTCGCTGACCATTGTTGTTGACTGCATTCTCCCAATGCAAACTAGGCAACACTCACTAACATCTTGGTCCATATCTTGAGAGGTCAATTGAGCAAAATTCTAGGGAGAAAGTCATTTTCTTAGTAATGTGAAAGTATCCTTCACTTTTATTATGTCAGTGCAATGCCTCTTTCAATTGTATATCTAATACACAGGGCCTAAACAAGTGTAGATCTTATTTGTTTTGTGGGGATGTACACTCCCCTACCAAAGGTTTGGAAACGATTCCATAAAGAGGCTCGATCTGGAAATGGTTTTAGCGCGAAGCAAAAAAGTAAACCTTGTTTGTACGCGTCATATCTTTCAAATGTAAACTGATTTATTTACCGTTATGGTTCGCAGTTTATCTAGAAACATTTGTAGCATTTTCGTATGAAAAAAGCAAAGAGAATGGGAATTATTGATAAAAGTCTTAACTTGGTAAGAGCCAAGGAAATTTCACTGGAAAGACAAGGTGGCTGTCAACAACTGCGAGAAATAGGCTGTTAACTCAGAGACAGTGCAAGCAAAATTGGTTTTGCCGAGTAAGTTGCCCATAATGTATTTAAAACATACAAACAAACTAATTTTGACCAACAATTACCAATGTTTTCTTGGTAATGCTTTGAGGGACAGAATCGATTTTGAGATGCTCTGAAGTTCCAGTAAATTTTTGCTAAGACAGTAAATCATACCATACAGCTTAGAAATAGAAATATTTTGTTCTCTATATGGTCTAAAATTTCTTTCAAGGCCCAGTCAATCTTCGACATCAAAATCATACAAAATGGATGGCTTTTTTTAAATTAAAAACCACAACTCAACTCTCGAAGGATTAAAAAGAATATTTCAAGAATGGCAATAGATTTCAAAACGGCAAATTGATAAACTTTCTCAATTGAATTCATGACGTGTAGCAGCTGTTCTGAATCAACCTGGCTACCGAACAAAATATCGAAATTTTAAACAAAGCATACTAGATATGATTGTGTGAAATTTCACAATTGTTTGAAAGCAAAGTATGTAAAAACTCGTTGTTGTACTTTTGACAAAAATTTTTGCTTACACTCGCTGCGACATCTTGGCCTCCCAATCGTTTCCAAACTTTTGGTAGATGAGTGTACATTGAAAATGTGGACCTTTACTTGGAGAAGTGTGCATTTGAGATTAGGGGATCTTTTTATTGAATAGGGCATTAAAACTAACACTTACAAAACTTCCAAAAATGCATGAAATCGCTAATAAAGTAAGCCAATGCTATAAACACAAAAATGCCCATAACAGTACATTGCTCCCATCACAAGCAGCTTATCAGTTTGCAGATTCTGCTTCGCTCACGAAACAAGGATCATATTCAATTTTATGATAATATGCATCTGTGAAAATTCCATACTTTGGGCTCTGTTACAACGCATTTTAACCATAGTTGACCAAAGAAAAAATGCATTGCTAGCAATTTTCCTGAATAAGTGAGTTTCCTTTTACAAGAGAAACTTGATACTACGATCGATATCATCGTACGTCTAATTCTGTTGCCCTCACCGGTACATATCCAGTACAGTGAATGAATGCATAATCTTCTCCATCATAGGTTTTCCGCTTTTCTTTACATCTAATTTTTATTTCGTTCATTCGTGAATCAGTACCATCCAGGTCGTCTTCAATTTTGCCGCATTTCATGCGAACTATAAAATTTCGTCTAGAGCCTATCCCAAGTTTGCCTGCAGAAAGTAAATTGTGAAATTATCCACATTGACGTAACTAGGCAAAGCAAATGCAGATAGAAATGTATTCATACTAATATACATCAAACAAGATATGATAAACCTAAAATATGAATATATAGCTCTGAATAATAAACCTTGATGAAAATTCAAACTCTCTGCATACAGTGGGTTTGCAACCTTTAATTTACAAAACATACTGGACTGCCCCAAGGATAAAATGGCAAACTCAAAATTAGCCTTTCTATCAAGAAAAAGTCATAAGTAAACTCCTAATCCCCTATACTATCTGTTAAAGTTATTTGGGTTTCTATCGAATCAATCACAAGAAGCATAAGCCATCAAAACGCTTGTGTAAACCAACATGAACATAACAATGTAATATAATATCAATGGCGTATCGAACCTAACAACTAACATGTGAGAATCAAGAAGTTTCTAGAACAGCGTCTATTTGTCCAATCAATTTGTAGCAACAAAACACGTGATATACTATCCAATAATAATCATCATAACCATCATATGTTTCTAATACTCCCACTTGATGATTATTGTTCATAAACAAAATTGTCTTTATGGCACAGGATAAACATTAAGCATACAACGAAATTTCTCGAAAAGTACTTTGGATAGTCCTTTAGTCATAATATCAGCTTTCATTTCATTCGTTGAGCAATAAGTCACTGATATTTCGTCTGAGCTGACTCTTTCACGAATGAAGTGATATGTCACATCAATATGCTTGGTTCTGTTGTGGAACTTGGGATTTTTTGCAAGTTGAATTGCTCCTTGGTTATCCTCAAAAATGTTTGTTGGTGAAGTGACTTTCTGTCCAAGATCAGATAGCAAACTACGCAACCAAATTGCTTCTTGGGCAGCAAGAGCTAACGAGACATATTCAGCCTCTGTTGTCGATTTTGCAACAGTAATTTGTTTTTTGCTGCACCAACTGATTGTTGAGTTACCAATTTGGAAAATATATCCGGAAGTTGAATGACGTGTATCAATATCTCCGGCCCAATCAGCATCTGAAAATCCAATCAGTTGCAAATTCCCTTCATCCACAGAGAATTTTAGACCAAAATCAAGAGTTCCTTTCAAATACCGAAAAATGCGCTTTACTCCACTCCAATGTTCTTGATTAGGCTTAGAC
>OLMO02000294.1:6292810-6317282 GCA_900291935.2 Cassiopea xamachana | reverse complement strand
TCTATTTGTCCAATCAATTTGTAGCAACAAAACACGTGATATACTATCCAATAATAATCATCATAACCATCATATGTTTCTAATACTATCTACTAAGAAAATGGGTGGTGGCCATAAATAATAACAAAGAATTAAGAATATACCTGGAGGTCCATCTCTTTTGACACTGCCTGCTGAAATGGAAATGAAAGACTTTGCAATATTTCTTGAAAAAAGGAGGCTGAAAGCTCTATAAATATGACAGTCTCCTAAATGTCACAGATTGGATAAAGCCAAGGGAATATCACTGCATTACCAATTAAGAAAAGCATTTTCTTATTCAAAACATTGAAGCAAGATGAAAGACGTTCATTCAATGTTTGCATTCCACTACTAAGCAGTCACAAGATAAAATCACTCAAGCAAATGAAAAAGTAATAAAGTAATAAAATATGTTCAAAAAACAAAGCAAATCAAAATTTCCAAATGAAAGACAGCAGATAAAAGACAAGATACACAAATAAGGGAGAGCAATCATGGTTTATATCAAAATTTGCTATTTTAATGCTAATCTTATGATATCAATTTTTGTATTCTCAAAAACTTGCATTTGGCATGAATGGTACATTAAAAAGAACACAAAAATAACATCATATCATAAAGATTTCAATTGAAGTGAAAATTAGTCATACTCAGACATGTAAAATGAGCTAAAATTTGAAAGCTATTGAAGACTGTTATATCAACATTTTCAAGTATAATACCACAGATTATAGCTGTTTGAATTGTCTACAAGGTGGATTAAAAATGGTGATTTGCGTCAGCTAAGGCAGAAATCTGAGACAGTATGACAGGCAACATGCATAAGAATAAGACTAAAAACATAGATTGACAGTTGAGCTCCCATAAGAAGATTGATAGATGAAATAGATGGCCTACTATATAAATTTCTCAAGCACATAAAATTTGCTCTCTGATTCCAAAACAAAACAAGAAATTAATGTGAAATTCATTGTTTGCTATATAGTCACTGCATAACTAGAATCTTTCTCATCAGTATCTAACTGCTACTTGTTGAAAATTTGTAAAATAGGTAAGGAAAATTGAACAATAATGAGCAAAACTTAGATAGAGAGTGCCACTTGAAAGCCACAGGGTACATTTCAAGGTGAAAAATGTTGCAATATTCCACTATGTTACATCTTCCATGTTGCTGCACAGGATGATACATATTTTTTCAAGTATGTTTTTGCATGTTTATATTTTTTGTAGCAAAAACCAGACAATCACACAAGTATACACAAGCTCTCAGATAGTTGCTGAGGCTGATCTGTTGATATTATAAATTTGTGTGTATTCTGAAGTCTGTTTTTCTGAGGTTTGGCGCCACTTCATTCTATGTAAGCTCACTATGATAAATACTTTACACAAAATAATTGTAATATGATGAGTTACCAAGTAAGAGCTTCATTATCAAATGGCCACCAAGTCTATAGAAAGACTTTTCAATATTCACCTAATACCACACATATGACTATATCTGGATCCTGAAGGACCCCTTGAAAGGGTCTGTTTGCCCAAATGATGGCCTACATATTCCTGACAGCAATTAAAATTGCAATGAAAATAGCATTATTCTCACTTTTGGGATCCAATATTCTAGAATCATGGTTTATTTCAGTTCCAAGTTGGTCTCTCAATTTGTCCTTATCTTCTGGGTGTATAAGATCATAAATTGATTGGTTGATCCATTCCTCCTGAAACAAATAGTAAAGGAATCCAATGCCAATATTCTATCAGTAGTACTCTATAGCCAGGGGTGTAGCCATAGAGAGGGTGTGGGGTACCACACCCTAATATTTAGCTTGTCAGCACATTTTCCAAGTACCAATAGTGCTCTTCAGCATTGTATTGCTGATAACATTCATGGAAAGTCCTATTTGTCAGCAAATTGGGCTTGAGTGAAATCTGTTTGATGGCAAATTGGGGCTGTGCACCCCTCCAACAATATTTTTTAGCTTCATCCCTGTCTATAGCAAACTTCTTTTGAGCAAGAAATCATATACAATTCTCAACCTGAGATCTTCAGCTACCTTACAAGGGAGATTGGTGAAAATTATTTACAGTACTATGCATTGTACAGATAAAATGGTATTCAAACTATGATGAAACATGTCAGTGACAGCTTGCATTCTATATTTAATAGACATAATGGAACATAGCTACACAAATGAACATATACAATAAATGGAAAAGCTAGGAATTCAAAATGTGAATTAACAAATGAAGAGACTGCATTTCAAATCACACAGCAAAATGGGAATGTGGAAATTCTTGAAGAAAATGCACTTCAGATAAAAAAGAAAGAGAAACTTCTTTCAACTGTGTACTAAAGAAAAGGAGACAACCATCAAACAAAATATACAAAAAAGAGTACCTGAGATTTATTCAAAACTGGTGTGATGGAATCAGATACATAAAGTACCCTTCCATTGGTACATGATATAACAAATAAAAAGCCATCTGCTGCCTGAAAAACAATACCCCTCCAATAACATCATCACATACCAATTCTAATAATGTGAGCAGTAAATAAATGTAGACCACACGCTATTTGCACAAAAGTTCTCAATACATTCCAACAGAAAGGAATTAGTGGGTGCACATTATTCATAAAATCAGATTCATCACAGCTTGAAACTGATATAAAAGGCATTGTTGCATTAAACATAATTATGATGACTTGACAAAAAAATATAGTAAGGCTAATAATGTTTTTATTGTAAAACAGTTTTGTGATTCAATACTGATAGCTTATCAAATATAATAAGTATTGGCATGAAATTGTCTTGTAAAATTGCTAGCCACATGCAATATAAAAAAGAAAGGCCAGAATACCTTTGAAAAATGTCTTAAACAATCTAAGCAACAAAACTAGGGGGCACCCATGATATTTATCATAATATTCTTTTTAAAGATAATATCATATAACACCCTATATCATATGAATGCCGTATTAAGAGCTCACTATACTGCACCTCAAGGACAAGATGCTTCAATTCTTGATCTGATAGAAATGATGGCTTTGAGTTACCATCAGTTGGTGGAGGAGAACCACCTAAAGAGGAAAAGGAAATTGAGTATGACATAAAAAATATATAACACCAAATAAACAAAATATAATGCATTTAGCCATTGTGGAGCATCGAATACTCTTCATTAGACAACACTCTATGAAAGAAAACATACAAACCTCTCAAAGACTTTATATAGGTTACAGCCATTTTCAGAATAGTTAATTTATCAGGCTTTTTTGGCAGCCCATTACAGGTTGGTACCATATCTGATAGTTCATTGATATACGCATTCATTTTATTCCTTCGCCTCCTTTCAATTTCACTATGATTCTCTCTAAAAAAAACATTTAAGAATTCATCTATAATGCAACAAGAACTGTTTGAAATCATGATAAAGTAACTTCATGTCTACAATAATGCATCACATATAGCCAAAATATGTTATTTCTCATTGAGATAATCACAAAAAATTACTTCAAAAAAAGACAATAAGTCAAAATAAGAAACCTGGCAAATCTCTCTTTGGTTTGCTCTTTTGTTTCATACCTTAGAAAAAAGTCATATTTAATGAAATTCACAAATTCACAAATTCAAACTACTATAAGAAAACAACAGAAAACCACTTTCACTTTGACTTAATGATGTGACAGTGCTTGTCTAAAACTAATGCAGTATGGAGATGCCTTTCTATCAACTACAACTGATTCAATCATGTCTGATTCTGAAAATAAAAAAGTATTCAACAAATACTGCCATCACTGGTTTTTGAATTGAATTTGCTGAGTTCAACAAATTCAACACAAAAACCAGTGAAAGTATTGGCAAAACTGTTTCATGACATGAAAAATTATTACAGCAGCACACTTTACTAGTGCACCTTTCAGCAATGCAATGTTGCATTCCTTTCAACATACAAAAGGAATTTGCTATTGAAGGAGTTTGCAAAATGAATCATACTTGGTAATTTTCACACCATGAGGATCAATTGCCATCATCTCAGTGTCCTCTTCAGCTTCCTCTCTAATGAAAAGGGGAGAAAATTGTAGCATTCCATTAAGAAATACAGGTGCCACCTGTTACATTAAAAACTATGCTGAGACAGATTGCCACAGATGATAACTTAATCCATCATGCATTCTCTAGAATTCTTATGGCTGCATTAATTTTAATGCATGTTTGACAAGTTTATTTTCTGATTGCTTTTGTAGCAGAATTCAATCAAATTAAAACCAAACAATACTAAAACTAATAATGCATAAAATTGAAGAATTGAAAACTCTTTCTAAATAAGCAAGACCTTAATATTATTCGGTCTTTTGTACGCAATTGCTTAGATGGATGCTTTACACTTTATGTGCTCAGGTTGTACATTAAAAGCTCAAACATTTATTTGCTGAGGATGACCAAACAGCATATTTTTTGCCTATGGTTGCAAAGCGACACCCATGGTGCATCTTGAAATGCTACAACATTTGCATTAAATGAAAACTAGATAAGTGAACTCATCCAAAATCAACTCACTCCTTGACAGCCTTTGACCTCTTTCGCAGTCTTCCAGCTTTGGTAGGGAGCTCACCACCGAATCCTTCTCCACTAGAATCTACAAGCCAAATGCTAATTTACTGATTGGACAAGCATTTCACGAAAAAACACCATGATGAACAGAAATAAGGGAAGGTAACAAGTCATTTAGAGTACGTTACCCTCTAAGGTGAATCCAAGGAATTCTGTCACTGCGAATCTCAAGCGTTTGTGGTTAACAAAACTCACTTTTACCTACCCGCCATCGCTGGATGAGCTTTCGTGATTGCGATAGAATCTTTGTGTCTAGACTACTGTCTGGAAAGACCAGGCTAATGCAGTGTGTATGCCTCTAACCAACAATATTAGACCGAATTTTTGTCCTTTGACACAATTTAACCTCTCTACTTTGTATCACGACAGCATTTTCCACCACATTTACTTTCATTTCGTTGTGTTGATTGCACAACGATAAAATTATTGTCCGAATACGTCTACAAACTAAGCAGCTTTCTCTACACTACGTTATCTGTGTCCGTAGCCCTTGCGTTTGCATTCTCTTTCCTAACATGGCCTACGCATTTCATAGGCTTCCTTTTGTTATGGATGATCTTCTATTGTTTGTGTGATGCGCGATGTTTTTGTTGAATTACAAAGAACAACAAATAGCTGTCAATCACGATCTAAATTAAGAAATGGCAATGGCTACTTCTGTGGAACGAGGCAAGGTGGTCGAGAAACGAGGTAAACAGTGTTTTCGTTTGTTCACCAAGCGTAGTGGGTGTTGAGACAGAAAAATCAAGCCTAAGTAAGAAGAGATTCGGGCAAAAGTGAGACAACGCTACAAGCAAATGGAAGCTTAACAAGATTAGGTAGAAAATATAAAAGAATAGCAATTAAATATTGTCAATGGGAAACAGTTACACATGCAATAGAAGCTAGGGACGTAACTTCAATGAAATTTTTAAGGGGGTGTCAGACGACATTGTCCTACAAAAATTTTGTCTGTGACCTTCTTTATTAAGCTACATTAGTTCACCAATGGTCCTGCATCCATTAAATAGCCTTGAAGTCTTTGAGTTCTAAGAAAAATGCAAATTTTAACAAATGGGAGACAAAATCCAGAGAGCAACAGGTGCACCTGAGCCAAGGGGCTGAGGGTAGGGCTGTAGCCCCCACTTTTTGCTAGTGTATGATGTAATACAATAAACAGGCTTTCCTATCTAAGATAGAATGCCTTTTGATGTTCAAAAAGTAGTCTCCTTTCAATTCAAGGGGGTGGTAGTAAAAATGCTAAGGGGCTCCACCTATGACCCGCATTGCCACGCCCCATTAGGAACTTGCAACTCATCCCCCAATCCCCCAGCCCCCTCACTCAAAAATATGCTCCGGCGTCTCTGAGTAAGTTGAAAAATTAAGTGCCTTAAAGTTGCAAGTGCGGGAAGGCAGATATATGGAGGTTATTCCAGCATATATAGGATATTGTGGCAAAGGAAAAATCTAGACTGTGTGCAAGGCTTGAAGGGAAACAGTAAATTGACTCGTAGAACAAGAAACTGGATTAATAGAATAAGAAGCCCGGATTGAGTGATAAAGCATTAGAGGATAGAGAAATTTGCCTCTGACTTCATGTGGACAATCCCTGTAATAGCAGCCATGGAAACGATACACGTTTTCTTGGTAAGAAACATGTCTATAAGAAACCTGAGGCTGAAACTAAGCAAAAATTAAGAAACAAAGGCAGGCTGAGTTTCAAATAACAACTTGCAAAAATTGTTTTCACTAGTAAATTTTTGATCAAACAAGCAACGAAATAGAATTAGCATCCATTACATGTCTCCCAAAACCTGAGCATCCTTTCTCTTCCATCACAATTGCCTAATCTTGGTTGTTATTGTCATCGGAAGTCTTTAAATTTACGAAACATTTAAGGCTGGATTTGATGAAATATTAAGAAACATTCAGGCTTAAGCCAGACAGCTTGCTTCTTATAAAGAATGTGCAGTAGCTAAGGACGTACTATTGTCATTATCCATGCTTGTGCCTACCAAAATTACGCATCGCAAAGGAAAAAGCAAAGAAAGATTGTGATTTGACTTTCTAACCCTTACAAGGTTGGTAAATGTCAATACTGATATACCTATTTCAAATCATAAGAATTTGGCTCTCTAGATAAATGTTAGCTTCATTAGGACTAGGTAGAGTCCATAAGTCTAAGTATGTAGCTTTCTTGGTTACGGAAAACTTAAGGTACTTCAAAAGTTAAATGTCTTCATCAAAAGAGACATAATGTAAAAATTTTAACATGCAGGGACCTAACTTCAATATATTTCTGGGGGTTTCAAGGGCTTTTCCCTGCGAAACAGGGTTCTATAATCAGAGAGTTGGCCACAGTGCTTTCTGTGAACTTCTTTTCTTTTAGTAACTCTAATTGGTCAAACAGTCAAAATATGCACAGTCGGTAGACCTGGGTCCAGTAAGCTGCCATTCAAAAATAAACTGTACTGCTGTATTTGCCCGGCGAAATGGCAAATTCTTAATGTTGAGGGTGAGTCACCTCCATACTCCCTTTTAAGTTTCGTCCCAGTTAACATGCGTTAAATTCACACAACCCATGGCTTAGTAAAAAATATTTGCGAATCTATTGTTCCCCTTAATTCTAAAAGGTTGACCAGCTCTCAATATTTCTTGCTTTCATCAGTTGGCAGAGCTTCAATGGCGGCCTGACAGTGGGACTATGGGGGTCAGGCCCCCCTAGCAATGACTGTTAATGGGCACCAAAATCAAATAAGGGGATTCCAATGTGTGGAGAGCAAAACTGTTCAATATTTAGCATTGATTTATGGTAGGAGTCTGATAACTTGAACTCTAGAGTATGATTTCCGCGGGAAGAAAATAGTAGCAGAAGCACTCAGACATGAAGCTCTTATAAATCATGATTTTCTAAAAAATGTGTCCAAGAGCTTAGCAGACACTACCGATAGTCAACTCTTGTTTAGAAATTGTAAATCCCCATCTTCAACAATCGTTGACTTTTCCTTTATACTTCTAGCTTTTTCCCTAGAAGGTAGAATATACAGCTATGAAAACCATGAGATAAAAATGGTGCTCTCTTCGATTCTGAAATGGGCGTGCCCCAAAAATTTCCCAGGGGCTGCCCCCAGACCCCTTCTATTTTCATCTGCTTGTTACAGTATGATATTGCTGCTAAGTTATCCCTACCACATTTCCCACTTATTTGTACGTTGAGTACTATTAGTAAGAGTACGTACGAGGGGAAAGTTGGGCTATAAGACATATTACAAGGTAGAGAGCCCTTCTCTTGCACCTATTTTAGCACTTATGGGACTCTGTGAACCGTATCGTAGTCTCTCATCGGAAGAATAATCCGCCGTTACAAAATTTCTGGTGCCAGCCCTGACTGCTGAAATTGTAGAGCTTTGGGGGCGCAATTTTGCACCCGAGCCCCAACGTAAAACATGTCAGGCTGCCACTGTATAGCTTCAAATGAGACTGCTAAGAATGATTATTCAATGCTAAACAAGAAGTTGCATCGGTAAACAGCCATCCATTACCTAATGTTGTACCACCCTACTCAAAATAATAGGCAGTTCCAAGCAAGTCTTATTTTCGTGTGTGTGACAGAGTAGAAAATCACCTTTCGCTTTCGTGCATGGATCATCTCCAGACAGCCAGCAGCCACAATATCAAAACAAAAGCAATGTCTAATTATCTGATCTCTTTAGTTCAAAATCCAAGAGAAAAATTATGATGAAGGCCAAAGGTTGTGATTTACTTAAGTAGCGATATTGCTGTACAAAATGTCACGAAAAGTCAAGTCTCATAGCTTCCTGGGGTTTGTTAGCTCTTTTGGCAACCTTTGGCTTTACTCTATTCAGAAAGCTACTGGGTGTGACTTGAAGATTTCACGATTGTCCATAGTTTATGATTGTGGCCATTTTAGCTTGGTAAATTTCCATGCAGATCATACTGTTTTATGAAAGAATAATATTTGTAGAGGAGATTCAGATTCCGACAATAACATGACATCCTTATGCTATTGTAAGCAAAGTTAGATTTTAGCATGAATGTGTCAATGAATGGACATATCATGCACCATTATCCTTTATTCAATGAGAGATCTAGCGTTCAAAGCGTAGAGCATATATGGTGGCTGCATAATTTGACTCTTAAAAAACATTGTTGCAAATGATGAGCTGCAGTAGCACAAAAAAGCTCGCCCTTTATTACGTGCATTGCTTCGACATTACTGCCTTTCTTTTGAAGAAGTGTTCTTCAGCAACAGATAATGATGATGAATATAAATCCCCAATAATACTACCTCAACTGTTCTCGAAAGTATAGCCACTTCAAATTTAATTGGAAATATCTTTAATTTTGAAGATAGTACGGTAGCACTTTTCTGAATGCCAATAAAAATTAACTGGTGTTTTTCTTTGGCAAAGAAAAATACCTGTCATATTTTTTGAAAATCATATTGTCATTCTTTTGCATTTGTAATAACCCTTGTCCTTTAAAGTCCACAACACTACAATTGGTTACATTTCTCACGTTATCTCTAACTTTTCTGCTCTCTAGCCATATTCTTTATATCCAGCTATTTATTTCACTCAAAGTATGATGCTAAGTAAACCATAATACTTCATTATGAACTTTTTATTACCTTTCATCTCTTACGACTCGATAAGCAAAACTTCACAACATCCTAGCTATGAAAAAGCATTACGGTAATGGATCTTGCATCAAGTAAATAACACTTGATAGTTATTAGTCAAATGCAGAAAAGCATTTTACATGTAAAATATTGTTCAATTTGAATGGATAAAATTAATTTGAATGTGGTTAACTGATACGAAGTACACGTAGTTGATGTAATTTAAAGATTGCATTTCGAGGCTATGTGACGTAGAATTTATCTGAAGTAGCACTAGCTATTTTAGGATATGGGTTGCAGCTGAAAGACAAACAGCTTCACACATTAAATAATAACTCTTGGTTTACCAAAAGTTACAAATAAATGACTGGAAAAGCTCTCTCACTATAAATAAGCACAATGATTTCTATTGAAAGATTCTTAGTATAAATGACTTGTTCCAATTCCCAGTAAACATTCGTCAAGCACAGACAAAAAGCAAGACAAGCTGAAAAAGCTGTTGATTATGGCACTTTGTAACTCAATTACAAAGTTCCATAATGAAGACTTCGGGATTGATCGCAATTCAAACCCAAATGTTTATCCAGTTCTAGTTTATTCTTAGTCGATTCTCTTTCCTACATGAGATATTATTGCATCAATGTCACTGACAAGTCTTCCACCCACGCAAATATGTATCGATGATGATATGGGTACTATTTAGTATACCTAACATATAAAATGGATGCCAAAGAACCATCTACTAACATTACTTCAGCTTTCAGCATTTAGAAAAGCTGACTGAAAATATACCTGCCCTTAATTATCACCATTGCAATATTCATGCCCTATAGCAAACTTGCAAGGCGATAAGTGACGCTAAATGTTGCTGATGAACCGCTGCAACTGTTGTTTCACAAAATGACGACATGAGGTACTTCACACAATCACCTGCAAGTGTCTTTCGGATATATTTCTCAAGTCAGATTATACTTTTGTTCACTCCAATCTATGAGGCCTAGTCATTCCTTTTTGGCATAGCATCAACAGGATTTCACAATGGCTATTTTTCAGAGGTAGAACTTCAAGAAGTCTCAAAGAAGAAAGCTTTCACATATCTCCTTGCATTGGGATGCTTGAATCTAAACACAAAGACTGTCAATTATGCCCATTGAAATGTACAGGCTAAGGAAACTCATGTGTCTAGACACTCACCCTTCTTGAACTCACCATGCCCGTTTGCCGCAAAGCTATCCATACCTTTTTGTTTGTTGAAACGTCTTATGTCATACTACATATGTGCTTCCATTTTTTACTTCTTATTTTGATTGAGAGGGCACCAGCACATCACACGCGCTTTTTGTAGTATTGCGGTTGTTGCAGCCCCCACGGTTCTTGGCGGAATTAAACAACAAATAACTGGTCGACAGACTGAAAACAACAATGGTTTGTTTATGACGAGGCAATGTCTTATTCAACTCAATTTCTCTATTCGCTTACAGGTAGTACAGAGGAGTGTTGTCTTTCCTCATGGTACAGTAGGCCTTACATCAGATTGTACCGAAAATTCAAAATATGGCAGGATTAAATGGGGATGTCTCTCTTCAATTTTCACGATTCATTATTGTGCACATGACATCTTTGTAATCATACGTTATCCATGAGAACTGACTGAAGGATCAACTTCGCTATTCTTTTTATGAATATTGACTTACTAAGAGACTGAGAGTTGGTTCGCTTTCGAAAATAGAAATTAAAATCGAGTAAAACTATCGAAGGCCTATGACCAATGATATCATTGTCTATAACTTAATAGCTTGAGAGGGAGACTAAATCGAATATATCATATGGTCTCGAATATCCAACAAATTTCCCACAGTATGTCAGTTAGGCCCAGACAATACGCAGACAATGAAGTTCTACAAGGTGAAGTAACTTTACTTGGGTGCAAGAATATAAATGAACGTATTATCATATCTTAAGCTAAGCTCGCCAAAAGTCACATTCAAAAGAAGCTGTTTTATGGTCTACAAAGTAGTATTTATCATTTTAATGATCGGCTTGCTTTTAGTTATCTGTCTGTGATAAAGGTCCAAAAGAACTTTTATATATTATAGGTCTTGGGGGCTCTTTTACTCTTATTTCTTTAATTAATCTGCTTCAATGAAATAGAAACAAGACCTAGATGTAATTTCAACTTTGTAAGTACATTAACTAAGTACTTCTTCTCCTGGCAACATAACTCTACCAAACCAAAGGTACTTCAAAGGCCTTTCTTGTTATTACTAAAAAATTGAATTTTTGTAAAGAAAGAAAACTATTCCTCAACGTATATTAGATCGTTTTGCAAAAGTTGAGAACTTAATTACTTCCTCGGACTTTTTTAGTCCTCTCTTAGCATAAGGGAAGAAATTATTTATCTGAACCAATGTAACCACTTCCTATCAAGACACCAATTATTCAACTTCCACAAAAAGGCAGAGGGGATCTATAGCAAGATTTTCAAGGTCATTTCTGTGCTTGAAATATGAAAGAAATCGCTTGTTTTTTGTGTTTCTCCCCAGCTAGTCCTTAAAAATGACAGATTCATTAATTGACAATGCTTTGTTATGGCATTTTGTAATATGGTTCCTTCTAGTGTACATTCACAAAGCTATACTTCGATACGGCTGTGCAAAATTGAATATGTAATAGAATACATTCTCAAATGAAGAATGAACAAAGAATTCATTGCTTTTCTTAGAAAACGGTATTTCCAATGGAAAGGTCGTAGGCTATTATCACAATACAAAACAGTCCCCATTTAATGTTTATAAAATTTCGATATAAAAATAACAAATATTGATAGAGTAAATATTGACAAAAAAATGGTATTATAGCAAGCTTTGTTAAAGCATCTTTTTCAAAATCTTCTTCTAATTATTTCTCTTATATGGTATTACTCCTTTCTTCATAGATGCTAGTTGTTCATAAGACTTCGAGGCTTTGGGGGTCATTTCCTTAGTACAATCGATCACGATATACGTGCTTCCACTTAAGTTGATTTTGCCCTGCGTTCCTGGAGGTCAAGGGTATCTCTTGGAAGCTTTCTTTCAAGTTGCAGATACTTCAGCTGGTCAAAGAGTTATTCAAAGCCCTACGATAAAGTCTCTGACAGTGAAGTATAAAACGGATTTGGGATGCATAATTATATGCACTTGGATGGAAGCCTGTGTGCCTACACCCAGAATTCAGGGTGTTATTATGGAGACGGAAAGTTGAGGGATTAGAAGAATTGCTGAATATTATCAACTTTAGTGCAATGGTTTGGTAATTCCAAAAAGAGGATATAACCTAATTAGTCTAGCTGTGTTCATATCAGGTTTTACTCTTGATCTAAGTATTTTAATGATAATATTTATAATTTGTGCACTGTAAACAAAGCTCAACATTGTTTATCCTAATATGTAAAGATCACCATAATTTACATTGGTAATTAAATATCTTTGTTGATTGTCTGGCATTCCATCTGAAATAGCACCAGCATGATTAAAAAGACAGATCTGAAGATATGACATCTTGCTGTAAATGGAGAACTATCCTCAAATCTGAAGCAATGATATATTTTCACATTTTGATTCTGTAAATGGGAAATATTTCCAATAATCAAATTATGAAGTACCCTCCAGAAACACCTTTGTATCTTCCTTTCAGCTAGTAAAAACAGCTCCAAATGATGTCTAGCTGGACAAATAAGTCGGGGAGAGCTCATGTAGAAGCTCTTAGTTGGTCAGATCCCTCAAATCCGCAGTGAGCAAAAAGGTTAGGTTATAGCATGCAACGCCGATAGAAATAGAGTACTGGAACTCGCAACGACAGTGCCATTTTCTTCTCTTCCTAGCAGTTAAAAAACAATTTTCATATCCATATATAATTGCTTTTTGATAAACCTCCGTTACTTCCAGGATACTACCACAGGCTTCACGATTGGAGAGATAGGGAAAATGTGGATCTACCTAATTACCTAGAGATGGAAACCTAAATGAAGGCACCGATTTGTCCTGCACATTTTAGTGCATATAGAACAGGGGTGTAGAGTTGGGGGGCTCAGTTCCCTTATTATTTTCTTCTTATTTCGTGGGGGCTAGACCCCCTAGTTATTCCAAACAAACAATGATTCAGAGGGAAAAGTGACAAGGCCATGAGATTCTCGTTCATGTTCCTAGAATAATCAACATCATCACCATGACACTTTTTCTAAAGAGAAGTTCTTCCAACGGCTTCCTTTATGCTCAACTTTGTCCTAAGATTGAATCATCTTCTTTCTAAAGAAGCTACCTTTCACCCTTCTTCAGGAGTGGAAGTTGTGTGAAAGCCTCCCTTCCCCCAACATATAACACTGCTCAAATTGCAGGGCAATTGAATCCCTTTGCATGGTAATAATGCCTTGCCACATATGAATTTCAGTGCACATTCTGAGACTATTTTTATTTCGGTGCAATAGGGTGAGGTCTTGTTTCTAGCGTTGGACTATACGAAAATAAAAGCAAGAATCATCGTAACTTCTTTGCATTTAGTTTTAAAGTTAAAAGATTACGTTTCTCCCTGGGAACAGATATCAATTGTGATAGCAGCTTTCATACAATGTTCCAAAGGGCGTTTTTTAGAGGGTGTAGCTCTGAAAACCTTTTTTTGGGGCAAGCCCCCAGACTCCCAACCTTCTCCCCTCCTCTTCTACCATAGTCCTGTGTTGTGAAATGCCATAGGGGGCCTTTGTGCCTACATTTTCATTGGGGCAAGGAACTTCTGGCAAATCGGTGAATTCATCTTGGCAGTGAATTACACTTCGCGTACATACAACTTGGTATCATCAATCAATTGAGATTTTTCATAGTTGGCAAAGACGACATTTTATCTACCGTTTACTACTGCTGGAATGGTATTCTTTTCAGTCTGTTATCAACGTATAGATGTAACTATTGCAGGGCAATATCCATTGTTTAAATGAAAGTATAGATGTTAAGCCCCTGACCTTCTTTTATGTAAGTTTCAAACTGGAGCTAGCCTCTTTTTGTCAAGTATCCTCATTTTGGAATACAATACATCACCTCGTTTTGAAATACATGAAATTTATGCATGAGCCCCCCCTAGTTATTAATCTAGCTATACAGCACTGATATAGAACGATAAGAATTAAAGCACTTTTTTTATAAGAATAAAGTTTATAAGAATATTGAGGCTCGACATTGATGAAATATAAGAATAATTTAAGAATAATGTGAAGCTCAAGTTTGATCAAGACATAAGTATTTTTTGTATCCTAGTTATAATACTGCTTTCAGATGTAATCTTGCATTATCGATGTAAAATTTAAACTCTTGTTTAGTTTTATCATGCAGTAGAAGATCAACAAAGATTGTGATATATTCCTTAATTTTTAGGCGAAGTTATACCTTTGGTATTTAAGAATAACTTATGAATAATTCTAGGTTAAAAATTAGAAAAATTAAAAAATCTTGAAGCTCGGCAAATAGTTAGCTATTCTTATAAAAAAGAGTGTGTTTTGCAACAGTTAGATCACACTCTTCTTTTTAAAAGATGTATTTAACACTGATGTAATTGTGAATGACATTGGAATATAGCAAAAAAACTGTTTACTCAGTGCTCTTAATCAATAAATTTTACATCACTTACGAAAGGATAGTCATCTATATCAGTCCTTTTCTTGAGCACAGTGTTATGGCCGTGATGAATCCAACATGAATAGAGCCACAATGAAGGTTGGTAATTGCATTCCGTTATAGAATAGATTATCATTGCATGGCTCATGCAGTACACAAAACGTCACTCTACAATTATGAATTAATGAAATTTAAATAGCTTTTAGATCAAACAGCTTGATAAGAATAGTAAACCAATGTGACCTTTACGACCGCTGTACGTGCACACTATCCATCATACACCGTTTGTCCGTGAACAAACAAAACTCACTTACGAGCTCCAGTATTTTGTTTTTCAAATCCTCAACACAATGAACAGGTCCAACGCACCTCTTCAACCCAGGTCATTTCTGCAGGAATTTCATGACTTGGGTTAAACCTGGATTGGCTCACTTTACACGACAAAATTTAACTTGGGTTAGCGCTAACCTAGGTTAAAAAGTGTCGTGTTAAGTGGGCTATAGTAAGGCACAGCCTTTTGAGCCCACAACCAATCGTCTTCCACAGTGAAAACTCCTAAAGAAAAACTGTTTAGGTACTTTCCAGGAGAGACACTTGCAAAGGGTTACTTCTGTAGCGTTTTGCACTACCTGGGTGATGGTTACACTTCTGTGCCTGGAGGCTAACCTTACGCTTAGGCCTAATGTAGAATGACAATATAAACGACTCTCTGCTGGTATATCTTGTATTGCAAACAGAAGAAGACTTACTTAGATCATTAAACACAGAGTACTTAATAATAATCACACAGTACATGACATGTGACATACATTTAACACATACAACACATTACCCGGAATGGGTGTTTACTACATACAACAGCACTCCACATGAACGCAAGATTGGCAAAGAAAACATAACAGCTAAAGGAACACGCAATTCGACACTAAATATACTAGTTAATATAGAACCACTTCGTTACATTTCTGTCGAAATCTTGTAGCACTTAGGTACCGCTCATTATTTATGCCTCAGATTGGGGACGAAGAGAAATTGGTTGAGTGAATGATTTGTCAGGCAGCTTCAAGGTTGGGCATATCATTTTTTTATCTTGTAGAGGCTGGGTAGTATACTCTTAATAGGCTACTTAGCCTCTATATGCTGCCATACTTTTAATAGGCTATAAAAAGGTGCTTTTAATGCTTTTAATAGCCTATGCTACCCAGCCTATATAGGATATTAGTTGGGTAGCTATTACTTTTATAGTGCACAAGGTTGGATAACTAAAAGAAGTACCCAAATAAACATTTCTCTTCAGTCCCAACCTGAGATATAAATAATAAACTGTGCCTTAGTAAATATAGCTAAATTAAATGATTAAAAATAGATTTGAAGCTCCATAAACTGTCATTGATCGGATAAAATATATGATGAAAACTCTGTATGCTGGGGAAAGATGAATGTTTTATTTCATATCTGGTGTGCTTACAAGCCTTGCATTTATAAGGCAGAAATCTATTGTTTAATTGGAAACAAATGTGCCGTGATTGCCTTTATACAGCCAATAGCAAGTCATGCATTCTTTACAGACAGTTTTATTTCTTAGCAACTGTGCTGGTAACGAGACTCCAAACAATAGCTTTTCTCGAAGCTTGAAACAAAGGCAACGTGGCAGCTAAAAACATAGAATGTTGCCGCTTTTTCGTGCTTTGGTAAAGACAGCCATTGATAGTAGATGGTATCAAATCATAATGCCTTTGATTTGAATACCGTAAATTGCCGATTAAGCGCCCTGGGTGCGTATTTACATACAAAAATGTCTGGGTGGGCGCTTGTTTGAACTGGGTGCTTATTCCGACCCGGGCGATTATTAAGAAAAGGAAAGAAAGACAACTAAACATATATCATCTTTATATGGAATTGATTGAAACATACAGTAACGTTCCAATCAATCAATCAGTACACCATAATACTCCGTATCATCAGGTTTTGTATCTTTCTTGCCATCCAATATGTAACACGGGCTTATTCAGACCTGTGCGCTTATTCGGACCTGGGCACTTGTGAGAAATATTTTTCCCAAACTAGGTGGTTCTTTGAGCATGGGCGCCTATTTGACTTCTGGGCGCTTAATCAGTAATTTACAGTACCTGAATTGCTATCAACGGTTTCTTGCTTTGTCATTGTTATTGTTGATAGGAGGACATTTGCTGCTAGATCTTAAATTACCATAGCTTCAGGACCTGCATACTAACTGATGCACCACACATGTCTTTTCATAGGAAGGTTTTGCTATTCCTTGCACTGAAACGTTCAAAGCTTGTTCACGATTCCAGTGTCAAAAAAATGAGCTCTGATGCTTTGAGCATGTACAAAAATGGAAGCAATGTTATGTTATGTTTTCATAATGTCATAAAGAATCACAAACGGAATATTTAATTGTCTCAATCTGGCCCATAATTACAACAGGCTTAAACTCCAGTATTGAACGTTGTTGACCTTTTGAGCAGTCGATTACTACTTTCTTATAAACCGCTCTATGATAAAAAAGCACGTACCCCCCTTCTATTTTCAAATCTAAACACAATTGCAATTCATTATAGAATGGCAATGGCACCTTAAATTGCCGATGGCACACCAATCTGCGGATAAAAAAATAAAAGAAATTCAATTGGGAGTCAGTCCGAGTCAAACTAAAGGATGTCTGAAGATGCTTTCATCCACGTCTTGCAAAAAGCTGCCACGAATCATCAAATTTCCTTGTTGCCCATAGAAAGCTTAATATTGGTGGATGCATTCTAAACCATAGCAAGGTGCGTGGTCTCAAAAATTTTTCCTGAGGCTCGGCCCTAGAACTCTCCTTACTCTTGTGCTTAATTATTCAGGGTCATTTTGCACTTTTGGAAATTTTTCACCCCTCATAGCATTTTATAATAAACCCCCTTTAGCAAAATGTGGGCATCACCACTATCAGCAAAGTTTTCGGTGTCGTTTTCATCCAATTATTCATGAGTCAACTCTCCACCAAGCACTTCACAACCCTCGTCAGGTGGAGCACTGTCTACAACTCCAAGCAATTTTCGCTCAACACCATCTGGTGGGATCATCAGATCTTTTACTCTTTTCGGATTGTTGCGAATTTCCCGGTAGGTCATTTTATTACCACCCCTCCACTTTATGAAAATCTAGAAAAACATCCATCTAGAAAAATAACTTTTTCACAATTCTAATATCAAAGCTTTCTTAAGACATCCTTAGCAAAAACTTTTGAGCTCAAATGTTTTGCGCATGCACATTAATGGAAAGTGCAAAAACCTCTATGTACACTTGAAAATATGATAAGGCTTAGTAAATAAAAGAAGTTAAACTGTTAGAACTTAGCCAACGTCGCATACATGATATTTAGTATGCAGATAAATTGAATTTTAAATACATAGACACTAAAAAACTTTCTCAAGTCTCAAACATCTTGAACTGAGCTTCCTTAACTTTTTCAGCAGCTGAGTACTACTCTCTTCTAAACGAAGTTCTTGTAAAAAAAACTTGTATGAGATCATTTCTCTCACTCAAAACCATTTCTGATATTGCTATGTTTCTACTCGTCAGAGCATGACCAATCATTTACACATAAAACACTGGTACATCAGGCACGGATGCAGTGAATCAAGTGACCGGGTTCAGCCTTGAAATTCTGGGGGACCACGCCCTTTTGCAACTTCTGGCACACCCATTTTAAAAACGTTTCTATGTCATGTTATCTGATGGATAGCCGTTTGAAAAGGCTATTTAAGCAATATGGACTCTGTCAAGTCTCATAACCTTTCTTTGAATTCATTAAAACTTGTTTTATTTGCTATTAGCTGTATTTAAATTCTACTAGAGTTAAATCAGAAAGGCCTAAGCACATTCCATGAATGACTTTTCCGATCGCAACCCGGCTACATGACAAGAATTCGTACTGTATAGTATTCCATGCCTGAAATGGGAGTATAAGAAACTTCGTAGAGACGTAAAATAGTAATAATCATCATCACTTGGAATACCACTTTTAAAACATTGACCGGGTACCTGAACCCGGCCTAGATCCGCCCCAGTACACCAAGCATCTGTTGATGTGTACAATCATGGACATAGGAACCGTGGGGGGGGGGAGGGAGTAGACACAGGGGACACGTACCCCCCACTTCACAAATCTGTGTATAAAGTGCCCCTTTGTTGGTCACATAGTTGCCCTTTGTACATGTGAGGGTGCCCAGTGAATGCATGTGCCCCCACTTTTTGAATTCCCCCTTCGTCCTTGTGTACAGTCCAGTTTTCAAGTCAATGCTATCACTTGACAATAGTCATGAGTTTTTGCAGATATTTCTCAAGCATGCTCATTTTGCAAAATTGAGAAAGCTTGATGTGATATCTATCGGAGAGCAAAAAGCACAAGTGTTTGTGCTTTCGACCCGTTATCTCAAGCTTTTTTGAGTTTTGGTTCCTCTTGTGATTGAGCTTGACACCCCAAAGTTACAAGAAAGTATTTTGTGCTACTGCGGAGCATCACTGGTCAGCGGTAACTGGCTTACGTTGGCGATGAAAGTGACATGGCCGTTCTTGGAATGGCATAAAATTCTTGTGTGAATGTAAACGAATAGCTTAGCAATGGCGACTCGTAGAAATGTTGCTAATCGATCGGGTGGTGGCCCAAAGACAAGAGCTTTTGCATCTGAAGATCACCAAGTCATTGAGAGTCCAGATCAGAATGCAGAGGCAGATGAATCAACCGACAAGGATACAAGGCTGACTTTGATGGAAGAAGTCCTTCTCTTAGGCCTTAAAGATAGAGAGGTATTTTAATCATAGTTATGTTAATATTCACAATGTTATGCAGTTGTATCAGCAACATATACGCCAAAAGTTTTGATTATGTACAGAAAGACTATGAGTGTGTGGTAGAATATTAGTTATAGAACTGCTCATATGTTTGTTTTTTCAGCCGTTTGAATTCTATGGCTTTGCTCCCTTCGTCAGCACTTTTCTATCACGTATTCGTGTATTGCAATCGACCAGTTTGCAGTGATGTAGTGACGGCTCTTTCAATGACATTAGAATCTCGAGTACATTGGTAACTACGATCGTTGACTGTTTTCTCACAAATCAGAATCCAGCGTTGAAATGTGCAAAAAAAATTTCAATTGTTGGTTGTTGTCCATGCATGTAGAGTTGTAGGTAAACAATTAGAACATTGGATCCTGTTAATGGAATCATCTGAGAAAGTAGTGGAGGCCCAGTCAGCAAAGCATGACAGTTCTCAACAAGATCTTATATGCGCAGAGACAAAAGTGTGTACATGTGTGCAAGCGTGCAGCAATGGCGTGACGTATGCGTACACCGTTCAGTTTTAATACATGTGTACTTTAATTGCATGTGTGCAACCATATATCTATGCAGAACTTATTGAACTAGCCACCCCGTCTCTCATGTTGATGATTCAGGATAGATGTCCTCTCTAGTAGGCAACCCCAAGCATGTAAATGTGTATATGGCTTGTTCTTTTATCTTATCATATCTTGCTTTTAGGGGTATACATCATTTTGGAATGATTGTATCTCATCTGGACTCAGAGGGTGTATGCTTTTGGAGTTAGGTTTGAGAGGACGAGTTGAACTAGAGAAAACAGGATCCAGAAGACGTAGTTTATTGGGCAGGAAAATTATTTTTAAAAGTGATGCACCAACTGGTGATGTTATACTTGATGAAGCATTAAAACACATTAAAGAAACTGATCCACCAGATACTATTCAAAACTGGATTGATTTGTTGAGTGGTAAGTTATTTTAGATAACAAGGATTATTTTACATTGCACTTACTTGATGTCCTTAATGATAGTGGTGAATTTGAAAGTTAAATACATGTTTGAGTACATCAATGGTGCATGTAGAAGTGTTCTAATCTGCAATTTGTAATGATGTCAAAGTTACTTCTACCCAATCTAGAATCAAGGAACATCATCCCACAAATATGTGACAGACAGGAATCCTAATATAGTTATGTGACAGCAAACTTTAGCCTTTTTTTAAGTATTGGCACAAGTTGCTGTAGGAATATTGATTTTTGACTTGCTTTCCCACTACAAAAATAATGCATAGATGATGATCCCATTTGGGAAAATGCTACTTCTTCATCCTGAGTGCAATCCATTTAGCCCATATTGGGAAAACTGTCTTTTCCTTGGCATTCTAGTGGGAGATTGTTTTGCTTTTAATGTTGGCTTACCTCATAATTCTATGCTTACATCCATGCAGCTGTGAAAAGGAAGGGTTGGTGTAACCTTTTACTCTTCATTCTAAATCTTGAAAATTTGACAAAATCAGGTAGAAGGATCAATTTTGTTTCATGGCATAAAGATCAATGATGAAAGAAGTGCATGGTATACTGCAAATGGGCATCTTCTGACCTATTAGATGGTGTTGCCCCAAGCCAGAGCCATATTTTGGCACAATGGCTATGGAAAAACTACGTTGCTACATGAGTTTTGATCAGCTGTGTGAAGATCTGTGACATGCAAGAGTTTTAAAACTCAGAATTTGATTTCTACATCTACATTAATCATTCAGTTGTATAGGGGCTGCATTTGACAGAGAAATCAAACAAAGGGCAGGGGATTTCATAGCTAGAAGCTGTTAGTCTTCCTTATGTGGCCCTTTAAGGCTTAGAATTTGTGTATGCAGCCCTTGTACTGAAAAGTTTGCCCACCCCTGATCTACGGTTTAAGCAGCAGTCATTTTCTGCTGAAGTTGTTACCAGGGGTGAACTGGCTACATTTTATAGCCCAGGCACAATTTGACCAACTGGCTCATAAAGTGAAGAAAGCATAAGTCAGTGGGTAATACTAGTAAAAACCTGCAACTTTCTCATAGATCCACAGTTTTAATATCAACTCCATATCAATATATTAATTCATATATGCGTTGTGAAATTTTCCATACTTTGTATGAATTGTTTTAACATTCAACATTAAGGAAAAGCTTTTTTGGATGCAAGTTTTCAAGATATAACATGTTTTCTTTTTCATGTAACTGACCCTTCATGCATTAGCCTGAATGGCGGACTGGCCAGTCTGCCACTGGTCTGTGCCTTTTACCTGGTTCTTGATAAAGATGAAGGTGCTTGAGAGCATCTGGATCTATTTTGTATTCTTCTGGTCATTGATAATGGATTTGCTTGTACAGTTCATTTCATCATTCCAAAAAAGGAGCGAATGGATTGAAAATATCTGAATATGATTTAGATATTTTTACATGTCCAACTTGGTGCAGGGTTTGTACAGTCAGGGAAAATCAGGGAAAAATTTGAGGTTTTAAGGAATGTCAGAGAAAGTCAGGGAGCATTTTCTAAAGTCTGGAAAAACCTATCTTTTCCTAGCAAAATCAGGGAAGTTTTATTTCTCTTGAATATTTTTGTAACCCCAACTAATGAATGTACATAATACATGGTGGTATTGATAATTCAGTTGAATAGTAGGATGTAAAAAGCTCAAACTAAAATTCTGTTAAAATAATGTTAATTTAAACATGCTTGGAGAGCATTTTCCCTGACCAGTGGCAGCCTGACAGGGGGCCAGGCCCCCCAGCAAAGAACTTTGAGGGGCCCTGGGGAAAAGAAAAGGGCACTGAAGCAGGCAAAGTGTAATGTGCAAATAAAAGACAATTAGGTTAGCCCTGGAAGTGAGCATCATACTCAAGTCGTACAAGAAAGCAGAAGGATACTAAAGCAGATACCAGCTAGACAAGGAATTTGAGTTAGATGTGAAACCATCTCAAGAGATGGATAGGCAGCTGTATTGCAAATTTATAGTTATATTTCATAATATATCTAGCTATATTCCAGCATCAATGTAACTTTCTTTACAACTAGCAAATGAATTTGAGGGCTGCAATGCCCAGTCAGTAAATGCACCAAGTAAATTGCTTATTGAAAGAGAGCCCTTGGCCCTGCAATTTAACTTGTATCTGGCCTATGGGAATTGTAAACTTTCTTTGATTTCAGTTTATTGCTGTGTAGAACAGGGAAATATTTATATAAATGCATAAGTAAATCACTCCAGCTTCTGAATAGAGAATTCATTTATAAGCATGAGTTCCAAAAACTGGCAATGATGCTACTGATGAATGCAAAAGAAGTATTTTTGCCGAATATCCTAGTGAAGAAGAAGCATCAGATCAATTTGAAATGAACATGGATGCCTTAGATAAGGTTTAATGTACTGAACTATACAATTAAAAAATTCCAACGAGGACATGTCCTTCTCTGACTAGAGATCAATGATGAAAAAACTGTTTGCCCTTCTTTCCAAAAGGGCATTTTCCAAAGCTCTAGAGGGTGTGAACTCAAAAATTTTTGTTGCCTTTAACATAAAGCTTATAAAGTGTCAATTTTTTATAAACTTATTTAGAAGGATCCCAGTTCTTACTCAGCAGCTAAGTTATTTGGGTAGTTCCATCTGTGTATTGTTTTGTAACATTTGTTGGCTGCCAGTGTTGTTTCAGTTATAGTATACATCATTGCTATTAAGCAATCACCAATTAGCAGTTTAGTTTTGGGTGAATGGGGCACTAAAAAGTTGTTGGCTGCCCCTGCCAAAAATAGCCAAGCTACCACTGTTCCTGAGTAAGTATCAAAAAGATTTTGTACCTGCGAAATCTTTTTGATACTTAGTCAGAGAAATCAAGGAAAAATGTATATAAATGTATATAAATATATACATATATATAATATATATATAAATATATATAATATATATATATATATCAGACGCAAAAAGATGACAATAATTTTCAGTTTGCAAAACATGTTTTGGATATTGCTTTATCCATCTTCAATTGCTATACTAAATTGTTAAATAGAACACACTAGTAAATGTTGCAAAATCAATAGAAGGTGTAATGAAAAATAATTTGAATAATCAAGAGAACAAAAATCATTGAAAGGGCTAGAATGTTAATGAGAAATTGTAGTGCTGGACCTGTTTGCTTAAATTGGGCCCCTCCCACAATATATGCAAAGCCTCTTTAACTTTGAGTGGATGGTACGTTTTAGCCGAGTTGATAACATTTATTTTGCAACGTTTATTAGTGTGTTCTATTTAACAATTTGGTATAGCAACTGATGATGAATAAAGCAATATCCAAAACATGTTTTGCAAACTGAAAATTATTGTCGTCTTTTTGCTTCTGATCTCTGATCTAATTGGCTTGAGAAATTTTGGAAGGATACATCTATATATATATATTTATATATATATATATATATATATATATATATATATATATATATTTATATATATGTATTTATAGATATTATATATATATATATATTTATATATTATAGTGTAGTGATGAATTCCTCAATACAGTGCTCAATACCAGGGTGATAGAGCTGTATAAAGTAATAAAGGAAAACAGCAAATTAAGCTGCCATTTCATCCCTACAACCCTGTTTCGTGGTTATCCCCTGATGAATGGGCAACCATGAAACAGGCTTGTAGGGATGAAATGGTAGGTTAACTTGCAGTTTTCCTTTATTACTTTATATATATATATATATATATATATAT
>OLMO02000294.1:6255543-6267016 GCA_900291935.2 Cassiopea xamachana | reverse complement strand
GCAGATACTTCATTTCCTTGCATCCGCAGATGGTGCAAAGTTTTCATTAATGGACTAGTGTTTTTATAGTTCTATCTTTCCCCTTAAAGCAAAACTGTATAATAATTCTTTTTACTTTGTATTTGTATCCCAACATTAAAGAAATTTTGAATAAAGAAAAATGTATATATAATAATATAATATAAAGGTAGTCCGGTATACTTATGAATTCAGTGAGCGACCATGCAGTCAGGGCTTCGAGTCGGACTCGAGCCGTAGACCTTCCACATGAGAGGCATGCACTCTAACCACTATTCCACCTCGCCCAATATATATTTATATATATATATATATATATATATATATATATATATATATATATATATATATATATATATATATATATATATATATATATATATATATATATATATATATATATATATATATAATGTAGTGAAGTGTAGTGTAGTGTAGTGTAAATTTCAAGCCCCAACCTTATTCTCAACTGTATTGTGTAGTATACGAATAGTAAAAGTAGGAAGTATATGGCATTTGTTATTGCGTTAGTAAGAACCAGAAATGGTCCATTTGCTTATCTTTTCCTCTTGTTTCATTCGTATGATGATATGTATAAATTATTCATTTCTTTCTTGCTCTCTCTCTCTCTCTCTCTCTCTCTCTCTCTCTCTCTTTCTCTATTATATATCTCGCAAACTATCCCCCTTTATTTTCATTTTCATTTTTTCTCTTTTCCCCTTTCTGTACCTCTTCTTCTGGCGAGCTCTGAGTAGCCTCCCCCCTTCTTGCAGTTTTAATGTTTGAGTACCCTTTAGTGTTGTGTTGCTAGGTGACAATGTCAATTGTACTAGAAGCTTGAATGGGATTTTTAATTTATTTGCTTTTTAGCATGAAAATCTTTTGTTTGTATTCTTCTTTCTCTATGCTGGACAACTGGAATGTTTCCTCAACAATAATATTTTCCTTGTCTTTGCCAAATGCTATTTGACAAAAGACAAAGAGCTGGGCCATAAACAAAGATTTAAGTCTTTTGATTGTCTTTTGAACAAAACTCCCCTGGCTGGATATCTTCCACGGTCCTGTTGTGAGGCTGGCAATTTAAATGATGAGCTCATGCGATGTTATTGCTCATTTTGGCAACTTCACAGGCAGCGCAGTTTACTGGGTATCGGCATAGGATCTTACGTGTTGTACATTTCACGTTGCTAAGCTGACAAATTTCTGCTTCGTATTTCGTCGCATACGCTCAAAGTCTTAGAGGAAATGGAAATATATTATGTGAGTTTGTGTTCTTTATCTTTAGCATTTATCCGTTAAGCATTCTCTTCTTCTTTTACAACAATGAAATGAAATGTCTTCGGAGTCACAGACTGTAAACAAATATCTTTTCAATGTCCTTCCTGTTCACCATATATTAAGACAGCAAAATTCACTGATAAGGACTACCTGTTCTTTCATTCTTTCTTTTTCATTCATTATCTAGAGCTATACTCTATATAATATACGTCACATATCTTTATTGGCTCGCTATCAACCTTTGTCGTGTCGCATTGGGCATGTACTTATGAGGAAGGATGCAAACGGGATAGGATTTCATTCTCCTCATTTACAAATAAAACGTGAGTTTAGCGTTTGTCACAAAATAATGAAGAGATTTCAACTATAACAAAGATGAGATCCACAAATTCCTACCTGTTTGCTCAAGGCTGTATCACAAGACGTGACTTTGGCCTGATCTTTTCATCAGATTTTGTCAACGCGTGGTGTAATCATCATCATTCGTAATCATTCTTGAGTCTAGAAAGCCGATACATATGCGCTAGTGTTCAATTTCCCAGGAACAGAATTTCGGGGTCCCACATAACCTTTTGTCCCAGCATTTCTGTGCCTGATTTTGTTTCAAAGGTTTCACTGTTCTCAAATGTACTTCCTTGAAAGTCAAAAGTTTATTGTAGCTCCTACTTTTTGTTCTCGGGTTTCTGGAAGCTGAGTTTTTGAGCTATATCAGGCTTTCATTCGCGCCCAACCAGAATGAGTTGATTTGCTACAGAAATACCATACCTTGTTGCTGTGCTATTCAATTTTGCCAAACCACGAACCGTAAATGACATCCCCGCCATGTTGTGTGCTTTCACAGTAGTATAAAAGCAGTCACCAACTTTTGAAGAGGTTCAAATCAATCTGAGGCATCAAAGTGTTGTTACTGAGACCTTGATTTAATAAAAGATAAAGGACGGAAATTTTAAGGCTCATCACAGAAAATCGTCAAGTAGTTATGATTTTCTAGTAAAATAGCTTGTTGTCAAAATGGGTAGGATCACTGTTTTGTTACTTTTCACTATTAGGTAGTTTTGTCACTTTGTGGCACTTTTCTGGTTTATTGGTAGCTATTTTGATTTATTTTGCCTTTAAAATCAGTGCATCCAAGCAATGATAATAGAACTATGTATTTTGCAAATATAAGTAATTACACAACTTAATTGATTCAGTTTTATGTTAAAAAAATATCAAGATTTTCTCTAAAAGAAGTGCAACATTTTTTGCTAACAAAGTTACCACCTTTTTATAGCCTTCTTTACCATCAGCAGCGAATTAACGGCCTTTCAGTGTGCCAACGGAGAACTTGGTCAAGGACAGAAATTGCTTGCCCTAGAGCAGGGCCTCTTTTAGCATTGTCACTAGTGGGGTATTTGCCCCAGTAGTCCCTTTCCCTGCCCCACCAGTTAATAAATATATCAGTAATTTGCCCCACGAGTTAGGGCCCCTTTTTTGTGTAGTATACATATATTTCTGGTAGAATTCATCAAAGAGTTCGAAAGGATCTTGGAGCAGTTGCCTCCAGAAACAGACAATTAATCTATATAGCTCATTCGATATCGTAGCAAATGGCCAGAACATAAGTATATTAGAAAAAAGAGTTGTAAAAAAGTTCTTTGGTATTCAAAAAATATAACTACCATTCACTCTTGTGAGGAGGTTGTCTAATGGCAGTCCAATGAAGTCCATTGGGGCCTAGAGCGTTAAAAGATACACCATCTTGCACTACAGCAACGTACATTATTTGATTGTCATCATTTAGATTATTGGGTATTTTCAAATAGAAGTAAAACAAATTTTGTTAAATTGTATTTTCCCACAAGTCGTTCGGTCACTTTTTTTCTTACCTTTTTCATTATTGTTATTTTCATTAGTTTTTATGACTTTTTACGGTTTTTTGGTCACCAAACACCATTTTAAGGTTAATTTTTGGTTGCCCTAATGATGGTAGACCCACCCCTTTGCTAGGGGCATTGTCCTGGAAGGGCAGCACCTACCTAACAGGATGTGTTTTACAAAAGCCTTTATCCAAAGCCGGGTTTTAAGCTTCAGGCTAGCAGGCCTTTTTGGGGAGGGGGGAAGATCATATCAATTTTCTCAATTGGGGCCATTGCTCTCAACAACTCCATGCCTACGATAGGCTCGTGGTAGTTATGCCAATCTGTAAAGTTTGGAAGTAAATTTTTTAGTTTGAAATAGTGAAATCGACCAAACTGAAGTACGAGTCAGATTTTCTAAGCGATATGAAAAGTGGAAGCCGATGATGCTGCAAATAGTGGTTTGAGCGCCAGTTCGTGGCAGAAAGTGAATATGTAAATAAGTGTTTAATTGCCCATTGAGAACAAATCTCTGGCCAACACGAAAACTCTACATTATCTTTACCATTGGTTTATTGATTTTATGTACCTATTCGATTCATTGAACTAGATAAGAAATTTCTGCTAGAGCTTTTTTTTGAACTAACAGACTTTGTTGAAATATAAAAATGGTGTTGAATGAGATGTCCTCTTCGTTAAAAGTTTCTGCTAAAAAGTCTGCCGAGTGATATTTTTATGTCTAATAGTTGTTAATATTTTTTCTATCTAATATCATCATGCCGTTTTACATTTCAAGAGATCCAGAAGCATGAATGAGTGTGTTTTGATTTTCCCTCTAAGACCCGAGCAGATGTTCCAACAATGAACCAGCATAGACCAAACAGTTGTTTGAATGATGGTGGTTTCATGTTAAGAGTGGTAGCCAAATAAACGATTCAACATCACCCAACAAGACCTGTGAACAATAGAAAGTTAATTACCTCTGTTCTACAATTTTTGAACTCTTTCCAACCGATCGCAGCTTCCACTCAACATTGTTGGGTCATCTAAGGTTGTGACTAAACGATCCAGGATCGAAGATTCAACATATTGCAATAGTTGTTGGGTTAATGTTGCGCCACGTTAGGATCGTTTGGCTGGGGTTTTATACCCTCTATTTGGCACTAGATATTCTGGCTCCCCATGTCGTGAAGGTCGTTACCGTTGTGTTTCTCCACTAAATCTTATCTACTGTGCGCTGAGGATGGTAGTCTGCTATACGCTTAGAATAGAAATATGCTTTGGAGGGCAATTGCAACCTTTTATGAACCATTTAGTTACAGATCTCCACACAACGTCTTCACAATTTAGGTGTTGCATTTGTGCATGGTGTTGCATAAGTGCACTTAAATGTGAACACATCTCTAAATTCTGCAGCCAGTTAATGCTCTTGGCAGCCAGTTTTGAATGTAGCTGCACAGAATACAACCGCATTCGTTGCAATAGATTGTATCTTGCAATGCAATGAAATATTGTGTTTAGTGCAATAGAATGGAGTTAACATGCAGCACATTGGAATAAAACATCACAATAGACACAACCAAACATTATTCAACACATCTCAATGCATTGCAACACAGCACAATGCGGTTCAACCTAACACAGTACTGTTCAACATAGCATAATACGGTTCAATACAACAGAATGCGGCTCAACACAACAGAATACAATTCAGCTCAATACAATACGATTCAAGATAGCGCAATAGATTCATCATAGCACAATATTATCGAATTGGTTGGAAATGAAGTGTGCTGTTCTCATTCAGATTAGTAGGTCTTGTCATGATTTTCCAACTGATGCTGTACTAGGACAAGTGTGCAACATGAGACTAATCATAGGTCTAAGAATTCTCCCAGATGCATATCAGAGCGTTTAGAAAGCAATAAGGATTGTAATCCGCTTAAACGACAATCCCACGGTGTCTTTGATTTGTTTCAGCCCCTTATTTTCGTAATTGGTTTTCTGCTTTCTGTCCTTATCCTTGATTAGTTGATGGGCGAATTTTTGAGAACGGTCATTGGGCAGAAGGGATTTTAACAGATGATACCAACATGTTTATGGTCTTTGGTATTTTATAATAATGCAACCATGTAAAGCTTTTGAAATCAGGGTTATTTGTTCCTTGGGGTTTCAAAACAGACAGGTATCACTTGAATTATTTATGAACGGCCTAAAGCTGGAATACACGGACTTACACCATGTTGAAATTTGCGTACAAACTAAATTCTGTGCAAGAGAACACTACCCAACAATTTGACAAGAACAGAAATTTGGTTTTGCATAAAGTAAGACAGATTTTATATTTTGGTTTTGGGGATTGCATTTTTGCCATCCTGCGTTTGCGTGGCCAGGTTTAGTTCATGGATTCAGATGTTATTGTTGTAAAGATGCATCTACCAGTATTGGTTCTCCTGTTTTCCTATTATATCTTTTGCAGACTTTAAATTTTGCTTAGCAAAATGAGAGCTTTTCTTACTCTCATTCCTACTAATTAGATGATGAGGATTTGCGTTAAATATATTTGCCTAATTTTTTAACAACGGTATTATTATTAAGAACATTTTAGAAAACCATTCTCTGTTAGAGCGTCAACAAATTACGATGGATCGTATATATTGATACTCAGTTAATGCATGAATTAATGAGAAGTTTTAGACCAACATTCAATGTAGTGATGGTGTTGTTGTTTTTCTACCAGTCTGAAATCCCTAGAACGATATTTCTATGTTCAATATTCGATCTATGACCTGGGTACCATCATATTCCATCAGTCGCTATTGATCCCCTAATTTTGGGAAAACTACAGGAGGTACGCCTAGAAACTTTTCATGTTTGAAATCAGTACCATCGAAAACATATTGAGGCAGATTTTCACTTAGATCTACGGAGTGCACCACAAAAGTCATTTTCCAGAGCTTTTTTTCAAGGTCATCCTACAGCCTGTTACAGGGATAGTACTCTTGAGCCTTCGCTAAAAAATAGCTTATTATGCGAAATCTTAATAGCTTTGCAGACAATGCATTAGTTGATGATTTGAAGTAATATGGATATGTTATAGGACCTTTCCTTTCTACTGATTCCTCGCATCGTAGCCGAGCCGTATCGCTACCTGCTAAATGTCAGGAAGTGCCGAGTTTCTGCCAGTGCTATTTACGTATGGTCATGAATAACAGATTTTCTTGATGTACCAATAGAAGGCATATTTACTGGTTGATAAACTATTTCACTGGAATCATTATGTTAGTAATAATTATCAGTAATGATCATAATCATAATTGCAGCCTGAATGGAATTCGATTAGCAATGTGTGTGTATAGTTGACACCCGCTATGAAATGGAAATTTGTTTGAACTAACGGGCCTTCGCCGATTTGCAATAGGCCATGGCGAGGGGGAAATAAAATTGTTCGAATTAACAGATGTTGGAGAGAGCGGACAGTTGAGCTATCGAATGCCAGCTATCAAATATCATGAAAAGTTCATAATAAGACGCACCCAACAAAGGCATTGAGGTTCAGAGCAATTTCCCATATTCATCAACTAGGATTCTGTAGAAGCTTAAATTTTTATTATTTTAATTAGTGTTTTTATTAGCCTTTATGTTCGTCAAATATTGAGAATGATTATGATTAAATATCATTGATTTTTCAGCTTCTAAAGTAGCATAAGTAAAAATTGACTTCAGTGTTTTTCCAGTGTTCCAGAAAGTATACTTCTGAAGAATTTTTTCTGGGGGCAAGCCCCCAGACCCCATTTTCTTCCACTGCACCTGCTTATTTCCCCGACGACTTTGCAGTTAGGCAGCTCCCATTGCTGCTCTACTTTGTTGATTCTATACTCAATTGAAATAGATCAGCAACTAGTATGAAACATATGATTAATGTCGAAGAGCGATCAGTTTTTGCAAAAAAACTCCTGGAAAACATCTTAGAAACTCCTGGAATTTCATTGCAAAATTTGAGTGGCCACCCTGAGACACACTTGGAGCCCTTTGGAATTCTGTATGACTAGTGCCCCATTATTGTTTTCCCCCGAAATTATATAAAAAATTTGCCACTTGAAAACCCCTGTGGGACCTTTTCAGGGCCTCAAAGGCTTGGGGGCCCTTAGGAGTTGTCCTGACTCCAACCTAGGTCGGTTTCCCCATTGTTCACATTGTATCAGGCTGCGTAAAATCGGCAGTCAGGACCATTTTGATAACCTTTTTGAGGCTTCGTTCATCCTCTATACACTAGGCAGCTCTCATTGCCTTTATTTACTATTGTATTCTTACACTTTCCACATTTAGGCCATTTAAGATAGTTTAGTGGGGGAATAATAGAGTGATTATTGTGCTTTCCTGTTTTGCAGAAGTCCAGTTAAAGTTGACACTTTTACAGGCATTCACCTACGTACAATACCATACGGCATCCTATCTATATACACGTTTTTTTTAATAACAAAATCATTATTTTGCCTGAGCCTCGATTTCCTTAACTTTTCCCGAAATTGAGCCTGAGATTTTCTTAAATTTTTCTTAACTTTTACTGAAATAAATTGGTTAAAATGGTTTACACTTTCGTTAATACTATTGCATACTTGAATATGAATTCCATCTTTAAAATTTTGAATGCAATAACGACGAAATTACTGATTTTTGGCCTATAAAAACACTTATTTTTGGAATTTGAGCCTCGTGATGTTCTTATGATTTTCTTAAGATTTTGACGATTTGAGCCTCATTTTCTTATAAACTTTTTTCTTATAAAAAAAAAACGTGTATTTACAATTGCCTGACTTCATGCAATGGCCTTAAACTTTATTTTTGTACGTTATTACTTGTTTCTGCTACAGAATATGTAATGTGTAGTTTGAATAATAATGTTGATGAACTTGAATGTGATGAATTTTCTACAAAGATTTCTTGTTGTAATAGTCATGGTAGTATTTTTATTTTGAATGTCAATTGTTCTAGGATGATGCGGCTGGAAGTCACAGATCCCTAAGCAATTCAGTCGACTCTCAACTGAAGTACGAAAATGATCGTTTAAAGAAAGCACTGGCCCAAAGGTATGTGATCCATTCCGCGTATGCATAGTGCATCCTTTCTAATATGCTTTCGAGATATTCCTCGCTTGAGTGAAGTCCAGGGGTGGAAACTATAGCAGATCACAGCGCTATTGATGCCAGAAAACCTGGAATAGTCAGGAAGTTTTCTATCATAGTCAAAGTCAGGGAAAAGTCATGGAAAACAAATTGCTTAGTCTACATGTCCTTTTCATTAAATCATGCATGGTTGTTTACAATGTGGTTGCTGTATTTACTGTCAGTAAACTCGAAGTTCATCATTTTGCATAGTGCTATAGCAAGTACTTATGCATTACCTATCTATTAGACCCAATTTTTTACCAGTTTTTGTAAATATATGAAATGGGGTTCAGGGAAAAATTGGGTGTGTTTGACTATCAGTCAGCGAAAATTCTGGGAAATTTGATTCGCTTATTGGCTATAAACCCTGAACAAACTTCAGCGTAAAGCTTTGTATATGGGTAGTGATATCAGTTTGAGCTGATATCAGGAATTTTTTAGGCTGCTCATGAGCCCACCCATTAGCCGCTCTACCAAATTGTTTTATCATATCAAGTATTGTAGCTGTGCTCGTTAAGAAGTTTCCATAATACCTCCTTTGCCATGTGCAGCTCCGCAAATGCCAAAAAGTGGGAGGCAGAACTTCAAACATTAAAGAATAACAACGCAAAGCTGACGGCCGCTCTACAAGAGAGTACTGTAAATGTTGAGAAATGGAAGGAGCAGTTAAATAATTATAAAGAAGAGAACCAAAGATTGAAAAAGAAGGTAGGATGGTTTTGTTTTTACTATTGTCAATATTGCATAAGTATTTTCCATCACCGGGTTTAGCGTTTTCATTGCACATAGAATTAGAGAAGTATTTGTTTCGATCGAAGGAAGATTTCGATAGTATTCACCAATGTACTTGCCGAGTATCTTCAAATTGTCATGCAATTACGTCACTTCGCGTTAATTATTTGCTACCACTCTATGCTCTGCAGCTGTGTCCATGGTGTACCGCTAATGCAGCTTCATTTCTATTACTGGGTGATGTGCCCCCTTTCTATGGGGGAACGAGGGGTGCAAAACAGTAATTTACCAACTGAATTCGACTAAGCAGTGGATTTTCTGGCAGAGCTATAAATCTTGCACAAATTTTTACTCAGGCATCTCGTATTTGATGCATCGCTAAAAATGCCTACTTGGGTATGGTCCGTACCAACGAACACTGCTGTACTTTTACCGACCATAACTTTAAAGATGGGGTTGTGTAGCACCTCCTTCACCGTCAACAAGCTACACCCCTAATTACAATCAAGGCTTTCTTATTTATGCCTCATTGTATTATACATTTGCGCACTTTTTGCTCCTTTGCTTTGTTATTAGTTTTTTTTGAAAGACAGAATTAAGTGATCACCCTTTAATTATCTTTAGCTAGTGGAAAATGAATCAGAGACAGCCAACAGTCATGCTGTAGAGCAGATGAGGAAAGACATGGAACAGAAAGTGATTGAAATGACTGGACGACTGAGCTTAAAAGATGAGGTACTTTCTTTTTTTTAACAGCTCATTAGTCCATTGATTCCTTCTCCTTTCTTCTTACCAGTGTTCTTCATTTATTCTAAGTTTCACTTCTTTTTCTTACAGTTTCTTTTTTAAAATAGGAGCTTTCACGAGCCTTGAAGCAGAAAGATGATCTTGGGTCATATCGTGAAATGAATGCAGAAATGACTCTTAAAATTCAGGTATCTTTGCTTTGTTTTACTTTGTTAATATGCAGTTTTTGCCGCAGAAGTTAGCTAGGACTAATTTGAAAATAATTTGCCAAAGTGTTACATCGATTGAGTGATGCTTCGATAAGATTGATTCAATGCCACCAGAAATTTTCATATAGTGCAGACATCTCTTTAGCTTCCCATTGATACACTTGCAGCTCTTTTGTATTCATTTGCAATTATGCTTAAGAGAAAGAGAGAGAGAGAGAGAAAGAGAGAGGAGGCGGGCAGGCAGGCAGGCAGAGGAGGCGCTTTTTGCAAATATGCTCATAGAAAACACAAAGTGGTGTGGTACTTACTGGTTGGAACTGGTTTGAGAAAGACGTCATCTAAAGTAAATATTACCATCGGGAAATATGTGAACATACTCTATTTCAATACTACAATTGATGGTATTGCTGCAACAACCATAGCAAAAAGGGAAATGATAGGGTAAAAAACCCCAGAACTGTCAACACGTAGAGGATTACAAGAACTAATTGTACTCCAGAAGAACTATGGAATAGGCAACTGAGAATCAAATAACTTGCACTGAGATGCCAAGTTGAAAGCCTATGTGCTTGTGCAAGAAATCTTTTTATTCGATTTTTTCAGAAAAGAGAAGAGATGAGAGAGATGAGAGAGAGAGCGCAAGCCAGATAGGGAGTCACAAAGAACAGATATAAGGGCTGAAGAAAGAAGCCAGAAGTACTAGAAAGAACGAAAGAAATACAGTCAATCCTGGTGTTAATTTTAGAGGGACTAGTTCATCCTAACAAACTATGCGAGTATGGCTCTATCTATATCTTGCGTAGCTCATTCCCAACTCTTCCAAACTAATTTAAATCACGAGATATATATGTATATATAATAACAACAACAATTATCACGGCTCCTTCGCAATGCCGTATCAACATAATGAATAATGTCTAAGATATTACACCAGTTGTGCATTTGGTTAAGATATGTCATTGTAGTTATATTGTTGGCACAAGCTACCTACATAGTATTGACTTTGAGTTTGCTGGTTTTGTTATATAGTATTTCGCTTTCTGGTAGGAAGTTGAATAGAAGCAGAAAAGAATCTTGTTTTGTTATCTATGTATTTTATCAGTCCACCAGCTTGATTCTGAAGCGTGTTGTTTTCTGTTTTCAAGAAATAGTATCATATCCACTGATCAGTTAGGACAATTATCAGAGTATTGATGAGTTTCTTTTCTGCAGCATCGAGCCTTAGCTTTGTGAGTTTGATTTCTTTTGTGATTGGAGGGATGACGATCAGATGAGAATATGAGGAACGTTGAAAGTAATGATTAAACCGTTCTTTCCATTTATTAGCAACTACAGAGTGAAAACCGAAAACTGTTGGAGACGAACACACAGTTAGAAAAACGAATTAATGAACTGAGATCGAATGAAGCAAAAGTCAGAGAACTAAAAGATGTTGATGGTGTTTTGAAACAAAACATTTCTCAGTTACTTTCACTCCAGAAGA
>OLMO02000294.1:6230376-6249692 GCA_900291935.2 Cassiopea xamachana | reverse complement strand
CGTGTTGCGTAAACTCTCTAGTGTTGAATACTACCAGTGAAAGTAAGCAGCGCTCTTTGCGAATGGACTTGACAACATTTTGATTGACGTCAATTGTTGTCTGACATGACTTTTTGTTGTCTAGAACTTGACCTATTAGGGAGTGTTTTGTTTTGTTTAGTCTGTGCTTTCAACTCAAGTGTCTGGGTTGTTTGTAATGCTTGCTGTTTGATTCTTACGTTTACGTTTGACAAAAACAATTTGGAGTTATTTCTTTTGGTTTTATCTCTTCGTTTTTGTGCAGCAGTGAGAATATTGCTAGATTTTAACAGATAATTCTTCAAAGTATTGAATCGGATAAGTTTGTATACTCTAGCCACAAGTGCCCAACTGCCGCCCCACCAGCTAATTAATTTTTGAAAATTTTCCAACCCCCCCCGCTTATACGTTCTTTCGTGAAAGTTTTCAAAACAGATATTTTTACAACTCTTTTTGTCTGTTAGCAATATATTTGTGCTGCATACATTAAAATTACCATAGACGCTTGATCTATAATATAGACTGCTCGATAGTAGTATTATTTTAGTTTTCAGAACATTTTTTCTACCCGCGCTTATTTCAACCCCTCGCTAATTCAATTCAATTAGGCACTTAAGAGCAGTATAGCCCTGTTTACACTACACAAACTAACCCGGGGGGCGAACCAAGGTTAGTTTAACCTGGGTTAGATTTTTTGTAGTGTAAACGCAACTAACCCGGGTTCTCCCCGGGTTTGACCCACTTTAAACTGACCCTGCAACAGAGTCGGGTTCGCCCCGGGTTAGTTGCTTTAAACATAGTGTAAACATATATCAGAGTCGAACCCGGGGCAGTTTTACAGTCCGCACATGCGTGTTTCTAAATTCTAGCCATGTGCGCCACTTTGATTCTACAGATTTTTCACTGATTGTGCTTTTTAACTAACAACTCTATTGGAAATTGAACACATTTTGCTAAAATGAGTACGGAAGCTGTTGAAAGAAGCTCAATGTGGGCTGATGAGGCAGTTCTACTCCTGATAAGAATTTAGGCTGACAAGAAGATCCTTCAGCAGTTTGACATTTGCTCAAAAAAGGCGGATCTACGAGAAGATGGTCAAACTATGGATATATCCCTTTATTTTCTCTAGCAAGAAAGTAGGAGATAGTGACAGGTTGCTAGGAAAAAAGCGAGAAATTTTTTAATTTTTTCGCAGCGTAAAATGAACAAGGTTCGCCCCGAGTTAGTTGGTTGTATAGTGTAAACAGGGCTTATGCTGCAGTTTGAGAGGAGGAGTTCATGCTTACCTCATCTGGGATTCCAAGCGCTGCACCTGTTGTCGACGCCCACCATACCATTAGGTACGCAAACCCACCAATCCATATGATGCTTCCCAAAAACGTCAATGGATAAAGCTTACGTAATTTCTGAGAAGAAACATATAGATCACGTTAGGAACATAGTATTTTCTAAAAATAACTGAGATCGTTTTGTAATTTTGAGTTGCTGAGACAGTCCTGAGGGATGAGGCATCTTTCTTTTCCCTAGTGATCTTCTCTCGTATTGCTTTTGTGTATGCACCCAAGAGAATTAAGGTGACTCTTCGATTCAGTTGATTTGGCGGAAAGTGAGTGCTGTCGACATTTTGCAGACAACTATGGACTAAGTATTAAGAAAGCATACCTTTGCTTTATTGGATGAAAGCATACACTTGGAAGTTAACTAGTTAACTAAAAGTGCGCCATTGTTGTTGAGCTTGCTATCTGTTAAAGAGCACTGTATATAATGAGGTATTGGTGAAGACCGCAGAGCAACGTCCTAGGCCAAGCTAACATGGTAAGTTTTGTTTCACTAATTTCATTAAGAACAGAGGCTATTCTTTTGAAATCATGAACAAGCGGAATACATTAATGCTGCAAACTAGTATGATCAATTTTTGTGGTACGCAGGGCTCTCTTCACCCTACTTCGTAAGTGCAATCGATTCTACAAATAATTAACGTTGAAAAGCAGCTTGAAAGGGAAAAAAATTTGCTTACGACACTAGCGTAAACATCTAAAATATCGAAACTTCAGTAGTTTTGATGGAGAGAAATGACACCCGTGCATATTTGTGTCAGTTGCTGAATATACTAGCTAGAAACTCGACACAGAAAATTTAAATTCCTCTTGCACTTCATCCCAACGACAGTGCGATTTGTCACGTCAACTGTATAGTATAATTCCTTTATTTACAGTTAATTGCAATCACGAAAATTGCAAATAACTCGCAATCACGAATATTTCCAAGTGAAAAGGGGGGCTGTGGCATCCCGGCTCCCACCCTATGATTATGCCCATGACACCAAGAATAACTAAACAAAAAAATTGATGCTTACAGGCCTTCTAACATCCGGCAAGGTGAAGAACAGCAAAATGACTATAGGAAACTTTATTATGTAATAAATCCTCATTAAGGCTGTCTTTGGAAACTCTAGAGATAACGGTGTCTCCTCATCTTCATCGATTGAGCCCTAGAAAATAAGAAAATTNTGCTTAATTGAATTATATATATGGACACTGAATTTAGATTGAATAGAAGAATAGGGCTAAATAGATGGTCACATTTTAATCGAAAAACAACAAGAATTACTGAATAAAGGTTTCCGAAGAAATTCAACGATTTTAGTGATTTGGAGATGAATGTGAAGAAATGAATAGCTATATAATTAAAGGAAGCGGTAGTAGTGAATCCGCAACTGGTATCTTGAAGCAAATACTTCAAAACGCATGTTGCCTTAAAGCGAAGTAATGCCATGTGTTTTGAGATCATAAAAATTGCTTGCAGAATCACTAAAACTGCAACTGCACAAATAGATGAAGATATGTATGTTATTTTCGTCAAGGTGGTAACTTAGAACATATTTTTCTAGCTGAGGATAACTTTAAAAAGCATTCATGGTTAATAAGCGATTTCCAGTGACCAAGACAATCAGCATTGGTTTATGAAATATTAAACAGCTCCTCAGCTTATTCATGAATTTCAATCTGTAAATTTTAATCCATGTCAAGTACGAAGCCATTTTTATCACCAACAGCCATACATTTGATTGCAAAATTCAAAAACACAGTTAAGATTAATGCCAAATTTGCTAGGATTGATTTCCAAACTTCTCATTTCAATGATCTCATTATTCCTACATCTCAACTGTGCAGNNNNGCTTACTCAATTCTCTCATTTATAAGTTCAGCTTAAATTTTTCACGATTTTAAATCTGTCTTGACCTATGGCATTGGTGAGAACAAGAGTGAAATAAATCCAACTTACTCTTTTTTGCCATTGTTGTGACGATCATTAATATTTCAATGAATTCACGACCTTCGATTCTATTAGTGAACCATAGCAGGACCCTTTTTCCTTTTTCAATCCACTTGTACTGAACCTTTTTTCGTGAACCTATCTATCTCTCTTAATCTTAAATGCAGAACAATATCCAAAACAAAATCTCCCTTTCAATTATTCATACGAAGCGGCTCGTTTTGATATAACTTTATCTTGCAGTTTCGCCTTCACACTTCAACAGTACTTTCTTTTCTTCCCTATCAATCTCTCTTGTCACCAATTGACCTTCTTATCAATGCAGATAGGACATTCGCAAAATGAAATTGTGCGACCACTATTCTGGTCTATATATCCCGTCTGATTTTGTGATTTATGTTTTGTGTAACTACCTATGAAGGTCACTCAGTGTTGTTTGGTGCTATACAAATAATTAGGATCTATTGCCAAATGCTTTCCTACAGTTTGCTTTTGAAATGAGTTTAAATTCTGATACACGATTTTTTTATACGAAACAAACTCTTTAGCTTCAGCCTGGATGTTTCATAATATTTCGTCACATCCAGCCTTAAATGTTTCTTAAATTTTTCTTCAATTTAAAAACTTCAAATGACAATAATAAACCAGACTAGGCAACTGTGATGCAAGAAAAGGGATGCTCAGGTTTTGTAAGGCATGTTCATTCAATTTTCTTGCAAATCTGATTAAAAATTTACTACTAAAAGCAGTTTTTGCAAGTTATTATTTGAAACTCAGCCTGCCTATGTTTCTTAAATCTCTTAATTTTTACCCAATTTCAGCCTCATGTTTCTTATAGAAATGTTTCTTATATAGAAAAACGTTTGCTACACATTTAGCATGCTTGGTAAAAATCCCTCCTACGTATCGTAACTGCTAGCGTACGTTGAAAAAGCCCTACTTTAATCAATAGATATTGAGGGTGTTAGTGCTGTCCTGTTTCTTTAAGCATATCTGCTTTTATGCACATTATATTCATAGAGAAAGAGGACTGTGTTGCCTATTGGCTGCAAATCCAACAAACATTCGCAAAAGTGTGCTCAGATCTGCTTTTAACACAAGAGGTGCAGATTGCCTTGAAAAAAGGGTCGGATTCGATTGGCCTGATTAGGCTATGGAAACAATTGAATTGAATTTGAATTGAATTGAACAAGACTGTATAACCTAAGTGTGGAAGATGATCACTATCTATTGAGACTTATGGAAAAATAGGCATTAAAATAACCTACATTTAGGACACAGTCATACTTTTCTGTATTGAATTATTGATGAAAGAAGCAGTGCTATGCTTGGGAATATCAAATTCAACTATCTCATAGTGTAATGTTAACTCATTGCTAGGGGAAGTTTCCTATAACCTGGGAATTCATCTCACTAATAATACTAATCTTAATCCTAGTCAAAGCATCTTTTGATTTCATTATGCTTTTGCACTAAGAGAACCTTGCCAATAATGTATCTGTATTATAATGATTCAACAATACTAACCTGTTTTTCTGCTGCAGTTTCTCGTAAACAAGCCCTAGACATCCCATGGTAACTAATAGTGCTCATTTTTGAAACTCTACCACTAAAGCGAACTGTCCTCTCAGTTCTTGGTGTACTTGCTGCTGTACTGCCTTGCTTTTGATTGATACTCTGATATGACGCCATGCTACCAGCCCTGTCTTTAAAGATTGACTCATCTTGTCTATCATGGCTACCCACTGAACAAGCACTGTTTGAACGACTGGCATCATGCGATCCCTGATATCCATGGCTTGCAGTAGGAACTGCATTCTCCGCTGATGACTTATTGCAATCAGAAGTTTCTCGTTTAGGTTTATTGTCGCCAAAATAATTGTTAACCAGTGCTAATTTCCTAAGGTCCACATCTCCGTCATCACTGAGCTTGCTTCCTTCTCTTCCATATCGGTATCTGTCTCTCTTCGTGGTGTCTACCCTACCCTCTTTCAGGATCTCCTTGAATCTGTGGAGCTTGCTCTCTGCCGTTGCTAGAATGCAGAAAATTTTCGCAAAAAATATACTTACACCCATATTTTTGGGTAACTATATTTCATTGCAACGTACGTAGTAGCAGAACAACATTGAAACACCTGAGCTTAAAATTCAGTAAAGTTCAGTTAGTAAAATATAACAACGCTAAAACGATGTCAAAGAAGAATAGAAGTAAACGAAGCCAAAAGCATCATAATATCTGCTACTGCAGCTGAGTCACAAACTTCTATTCGTATCTCTTTGAAATCTCAAATACTCTTGGCAATACTAAAATTATTCTCTATCAAGCAACCATATACAGGGCCGCCAAGAAAAATCCCCAAGGCAAAATAGAAAGAGAAGTATCACTGCGAGCGAAACGAACTGAAATTTTCACGGTCTAGAAACTAGCCTTGGAACATTACTGCTGGTTTACTGCATGAAGGCTCCCAGACCCTGAAGCATTGGGTGCTATGAGGCCCCTTGGATCTCGAGGCCCTGGAGCAATTTGCCCCCTGCTCCCCCTCTTGGGGGCCCTGGCCATATTTCCAAGCAATAGTTGATTAAGAAAGTTGCTATTTTTGAGAACTATCATCATGCAAAACATCCAGATTGCATGTTATAGTAAGGGCCGCTACTTTGGCAANAACTCAACCCACTTTGAAGTCTAAGGACTTAAATTCTCAGCACACGCGACCACGAGAGATTTATTTATATGTAAATAGAGTTTATTTGTATAATGTATGAGGATATTCCTTAAATACTCACTACATTCTACCTATGTTTTAAAATTAGAGTTAGGTTTTAGCACTTTTCATCCCTACATCATAATTTCATTGTTTTACAATCACCTTCACCCCATCATCAAGATATCGAACCTCAGGATGGACAGGGGCCCGAATTTCCTCTTGTCAAAAAAGTTTAATTTATGATTTATGCAATAAATTAATCAAATGTGACAGAAAAGTCCACAAATATAAGGCGAAATAATTGTTGCTGTGTGAAATNTCCCTAGAGTTGGCCACTCCCAAAACCAGGAAGAAAAACAGCTACAAAAAATCAAGTACTTTCATGGCAAAAGATTAAAAATTGTCCCAAAAGCTTCTAAATTAACCGCATTGGCTCTGGAGCTGAGTGAAGCACCAGGCATGTTCCTGAAACCAAGCATAACCCCCTAGTAATATTTACAAAGATCTGAGCAAAATGAGCTGCAGCCTTGGCAAGAAAGAATGGGTGATATGATTTCGGAATAAGTGAGCAGGTTACATATACATGTCTTTGTAGAGAAAATCAAACTGAAAATTGACAGAGCGCTGTTTCTATATGAATGCGACCTGTTCGCTATGACATAGGTTGACCGAACCTTTATCGTTCACTGTCAAAGCATAAATTTTTAATTGAAAATTTTTCAAGATTTTCAACCGATAAGCCATCCTCTTGAATAAATTTAACGATATTTACTTAATTTTATTAGCATAATAAACCTGATAGTACATAGAAACCAAACTTCTTCCTTCGTGCGCTTACTCAATTTAGCACTCGATAATAGATTTCTACTGCATTTTCTTCCAAACGACTTTGTTGTGTTAACAAATCATCATAAATCTTTGTACCATCGGCTACTTCAAGTTGCTGTGACCTTACTGACTTTAGTATTAGGTCATGTTTTGAGTTCTTAGCTTTAAATAGAAGCAATGCTACATCGTTAAGTGTGCTCTGCAATAATTCATATCTAAGAAAACCTACTGCTCCATGAAGTTTTAATAAAATTTAAGCATAATGAAGTAACAGGTAAGCATGAAGTCTCAGATTTACGCGAGGAAATCCATTAGTTTACTCATCATACTATTAAGAGATAGCAATTTTTTGAACAAAATTCTGTGTGAAACATACCTTCAGAGATAGGGTCAAGTGTATGAATCACAAGGTGCAGGGTACAGTTTTGATAGTGAAGTCCACCTGAGGCAATCTAAGAAGAAAAGCATGGTCAAATTATTATGGTTCATAAATGTTAAGGACTTCGTTGCTTTACAAATATAGAGCTAATTCAGTTTATTGCTAAAAACTTGCGGGGATTTTAAGAGAAATAAAAGGAATCGTAACCAAAACATATTTCAAAAACAAATTATTTTGTATAAGTAAGAAATGAAAATAGGTATCACTACTATAAGATCTAGGTTGTTTAGCAATCATACTACGCACTTTTTTCTAATCAAACGACCCAAGATGCTCCATTTGAGTTTTTACAAGTATATGTGTAATACATTTGTATGCATTTTAATATCAACCAGGAAAGGAGATATCTGGAGAGAGAGGTGTCGTCACTGTTACCCTTATTCTCACCCCTCTGAATTGGGCGTACATTAGAATTTAGTAAACTCCATGAGAGCTCTATCGTAGTGAGAAATGAAATGAATGCTCTCGTACTGCAAGTTTTGTTAAAAAACTATTGCATTGGATATCCTCTATCGCTTTAAAGCACGATTGTTGATCAACAAGAACATTATAATAGTGGAAGACGCGAGTGTTTTTCATATGAACTCTGTTCTATTCAAATATGAGGAGTTAACAATACAGATATTGTTTGATTTAATCTTATGCGCTCAATAATTCAAGCTCATAGATCAAACATATCATCTCTAACATTTACACTTCGATTATTCAAAATTGTCGAAAGCCCAAAATCATATGGAGTACAATGACACGAATTTATTTAGGCCTTCAGTCTTTCTAAATAAGTAGCTAAACTCTTTGTCCTCGTCCAGCCTCTAATGGACAGGCTTTGGCTTTTGAAATAGATCAAGTACAGGCTTGTTAATTTTCAAAAGCTGTGGCTATATTAAGCAACAACAACATCACTGGATACAATTTGCTTCACTTTTCATTCGCTTCAGTTACATCATATACGTATTTCGCAGTATCAGGCAATGCATAGAAAGGTTATCTATGGGAAACCACTAGTGCTAGGATTTCAATAATCTCGTCTTTATGGTCGTGCAAAATGCTTCTTGTTCATAACCAACATGACAACATCTTCTTCCTATCGCCTGTAAAGTGCATCTTCTTAATCCCTGTTTTGCATGTCTGCATCCCATAGCACGGAAAATAATCAAGATTCTATCATTTTCTTTTCTGTGAATACTTTGATTAAATCATACAGTATATAAATTTCCCATTCATTGATTTACACATTTGAGCCTAATCAAATAAATCGTGAGCTACTGCTTTCAAAACAGTACCACCTTATCAGCTTATCGATAAGTCAAATGAAAAAATTGTAAGGCCCAAAAGCTCTCTATCCTAAAGGAAGCGAAATAACAATACAAGAAAAGAAGTCAAACAAAATAGTTGTTTGTAGCAAGCTTTCATTACTGCTTTACTTAAACTTCGTAGGTCGTATTTAACTTAAACTTCCCAAATTGTATCTTTGATTACGCTGTAACAATGTACGTAGGAGATTGATGTTCAACTATAGAGTACAAAAAATCTCCTATTCTCAATATTAGCAATGGAAAAAAGCAATGTTCCTGATAAACTGTTTCCCCTACATGTACTTGGCTAGCGAAATGATAGTTACTTGACCCCAGATAAAGGAAATTACATTTACATAGGCGATTAAAGGCATTGAAGTTAGCTAAAGACTTCTGACAGTGAATTATGAATACGATCTAAGGACATGAATAACTTATGCATATTCATTATGAACTTTCAGACACGTAACAACGGGGGTCCGATGACTCTATGCTCTCTTCTTCAGGTAGGAACGTCGATGAGACCGTAGTTGTATTTATGTTAGGTAGGTCTGAATTGTCATTTAACTTAGCATCGATATCAGGAGAACCCATTGGTATTCATTCCTTTTCTGCAGGGTTTTTTTTAACGTGCAGTGCCACACAAAATGCACAGTTCTAAAAACTTTGTGCAGCTCCAATGAAAAACTGTGCAATATAAAAGATTACTATTTGGTGGCTCACGGTTGTAAGAAAGGAAATTGGAGTAAAAAGGATAGTTTTCGGTATGCAATGATAAGCAGAATGCAGCCAGAAATGGACGTGTTAGAGGAAGTGCATTTATCTACCACTTATCGCTAAAAGCAGGCAGTTCAATACCATCTGCAGCCAGAATTCAATTTTTCAACACAGCATTGCTGGATTTTATGTGCAGTTCTAAAGTTTTCTTTAAATACAGCCTGCTTTTCTAGATCTTAGAAATACGATTTCAGTCTATATCCTTGCTTTAAAATGTTCGGTGTGTCGCTCTTAAAGCTGCTACACTCTTTTTTTATAAGAATACCTAAGTTTGTTGCTAAGCCTCGATATTCTAGCATTTTTTTGATTTTGAACCTTGAATTATTCTTACACTATTCCAAAGTGCCGAAGGTGTGGCCGTGATTTGGACTATGTTGATTTGAGAGGCTGTGATTTGCACCTCCTTACTCTCCATTTGCACATCTTTGAAGTTACACTTCTTTCTCATAAAAATGGAGTTTATCAGAATATAAAGGCTCAGAATCGCTAAAAGTTAATTAAGTTTAATTTAGAATAATGTAAAGCTCAAACTTATCACTTAGAATGTTTGTCTATTCTAGTCATTACACTGTTTTGAGATTGACTTTTATTGTCGATAAAATTTACTATTTAGTTCCACTTCTGTTTGCTTTATGATGAAGTAAGATATCAACAAAGATTTGAATATATTCCTTTTATTTTCAGGCAACGCTGCACCTTTAGTACTTGATAATAGTTTAAGAATAATCAAAAGCTCAAAACAAAAAGATTTAAGAATGGTGAGGCTCGGTGAAAAATTGAGTATTCTTAGAAGAAAAAGAATGTAATTGAATTGGAAGGAAAGAACGCATCTAACATCTACTCTCCTTCACAGCAGACAAGCATGACACATAAATACGAAAATGAATATATTCACAGTACACAAAGCAAAACAAAAATTAGAGAATATTAAACGGGAAATGCAAAGTTTCGAATGATTGATGATCAAAGGTCGTATTGAAGCAGAATCCATTTGTAAAACGTTTTGATCTAGGGTTTTTATAATTTTCATGCATTCCTATTCTGTAGTTATTTGATAAATAGTTTGCTTAAATTACCTGTGCATTGGCTACTGTAGATAGGCAACTTCAAACCAAAGAATTTAAATTATTAGTTTTTTCAATCTGAGCAAAAGCTTCTGCTTTCAGAGTTTGAACAAACATTGATATTATCAAAAAGGGGCAAATCGTCAAATTCCCATCTTTATCTTGTCCTCGACTTTCTTATTTGCTCGTTCTTTCTAGCACTTGAAATTTAGTCTTAAAATGTACTCTTAAACTTTCTAAGGACCAGATTTGTAGACTTCCTTATGATTATTAACGCATCAACGAATTTTATCAGAATGAAACGGGGACTTTGATCATGGCTTCAATTAAAATTATGGAAACACTGTCGTTTAGTGGTTTAGCACGTGTTTACAATATTTTATTTGGGGTGGGGGCGGGCTGATGGAAGTACATACTTAATTCTCGATTACATCGAGTACATACTCGATTCAAGGGCCTAGAATAAGCATACTAAGCAGTCAAATGATTTATTCAACAATGAAATATAATCAAATTGATTAAAGATCTCATGGTTAGGCCGTGGCTGTAGCTGGAAGGGGACATTGCTCAAAGATTAGTAAAAATGTTTAATACGTTGATGAAGTCATCATATTGTATAGCTGATATCTCGAAAGGAGAATTTCATATGCTTATTGTTCCGACGAGACCAATGCAACTAGCCTTTTTTTCCTACTATCATACAGATGAGAGAGAATCAGGGGGTACTGGGTTTATTGCAGCAGCTCAGATTCAGAAGAGTTTAGACACTTGTAATTATATGGGCATTATAGTTTCCTTTCTTATTTGAATAGTAAGGTGGGAAAATAGGCAGGCCACCATATTTCAAAAATGTTCAATGCGATGCAATATCTCTCACCTGTGGGTTTATCTTGCTATCTTTGATTCGGCATTTGCTGATCAGCTGTTTGACATAGGTCTCCAGTCTCTCATTAAAGTACATGAAAGTCACATAAAGCAAATAGATTGCAAATAATATCAATGATTCCCACCATTCTATGGTTGAATCATGGAAGGACCGAATCAATAATGCCAGAGCTACGCTATAAAATACACTGTCTCGTAAAAGTGGCCACCAAGTCAGGTGAAGCAACGTCTTGCTAAATATAGCACACATGCCTATAACGAAAAGGATGTTAAAAACTGCACTCCCAACTATGGTTCCAAATCCAATGTTTGATTTAGCCACAAATACCCCTAGTATTGACGTAAATAATTCGGGGGCACTCCCCCCTGCTGCCATGAATGTTGCACCAGCAACATCATCAGAAATTGCCATGATATCTGAAATAACATGCAAGGCAGGAACGAAGAACTCATCGCAGACTATCGATAAGGCTAGGAACATATAGCAAATGCCGATTACATGAAGGGTAACGTAGCCTTGCTGTAGTTCTTTCTTGCTAAATACATCTTCTGGGTAATCTCCATTTTTAACTTTGCTGTCAGCAACTAGGATCTTACGAAGGTTCCAAAATGAAATGTTTTCATGCTTGGTGTCCAGCATAGAGTTTATTGTCTCAGGTGCTTTGAACACAACAAGCGAGAATATTGGATAAAATAAAATCACAACGAAGATTAAAAATATTCCGTAAACTTTCAAACATGTACGTTTACGCTTGATTTTCATGGCTGCAGCGATAGCGATTGTTAGCACGTTGATTCAAGTCCGCATTAGTGATCCAAGCACTCTCTTTATTACAAATCTTTTCCTTTACGTGAATGTATGATTTCAGCCGCCATCGCACAGCAGCGAACTTGTATTTGTTTTTACGAACACTGCTCTTCAGAAGTCTATTCAAGATTCTTCTACAGCAGGTGCCAACCCCCGTACTATCAGCTGGTTACGAAACAGCAAAGAGCACGAATTGGCCTAAGTCTACCGGTATTCAAGTGCTGTTGAATCCTCAACGTATGTGACAAGTTTAGCTCGAATATATACCTTGAAAATCAGTTGCTCCAATACCGCAATTTGATTCTTTTGCAATGAATTATTCACAATTAGCTCTTATGTCAGATTGGGCAACAGGAAAGCTGCCATAGAAACGGCCTCATCGCAGGGGGTCCTCACAATGATGAAGTTTGATTAATTAGAATGTGTTAAATGAAATAATGACGTTTCCACCACCATCCCAGCTTAAGATTCCAACAAGGGAATCGTGTTAGTGAGGCACCAGTTTGACAATAACTAACAATTCAGGATAACTGTGTGGATGAAAGGTAGCTGAAAAGGAAAATCTATAATGACAGACATTAACAAACTTCAGCACGGTTTCAGTTGTATGATGATACAAAACTATAGCATTGTGTGACCCCCGTAATCTACGTAATTTAGATGTGATTTCCTGGGCTACAATCTCCACAACTACTGCTACCATTAATGGTATTGAATTTACACAAAAGCTTATGAATTAATATTGGATAGGAATTTAAATCAGAAGACAAACAGTATGCAAAGTTCTGTTATAAATATCATCATCAATACCTGACATTTTTGGGCAACCTTTTACCCCCGGTGAGACAAAAAGTATTGCTTGGGTCTGCTTGGCATTTTCCTGTTCAATGCATTTTCCTAATCAATGTCTGTATGCAAAATCTCTTTTGTGAGACAGAATGAGAAACACCCATGATGCAATTTTCATGGGAAATTTTGCTGAGCGTTGCATGAAGATCCCAAATGTTTTATTGCTTGTAAATATAACAATGTAATAAGAGTTTTTAATGAAAGTGGCATAAATTAAGTTGTTATCACCTAGCACTGAACAGTATTGGTTTGATATTATTTTATGAGCTAGCTCTACAGTAATTCCACGTCTAGAACGACCACAAATGAAGCTATTAATTTTTTCTACATTATTACCTACAAGTGTTGCAGCTAACGTTCTTCGGAAGGCCAGGTGGTTTATTTGTAACGTGATTTACTTTTTCAAGCAACCATTAGTATTGCTCTTTGCCCCGAAACCAGGTGATTACCCACCAAGGTTTGTGTTTTTGGGCGTAGAAGGCATACTGAAGTTTCTTTCCAGATTTCAGTTAGTTACTTTGCGAGGTGCGAAGGAGCATTCACATATTATTTTCTGCGCATCGCAGCGGCGAATTCGTTTTACTTAAGGTTGAAGGTAAAGTTCCCGCTGCACGGTTGTACACGAAAGAAGGAAAAATGACAGAAATGAATGCCCCAAAGCCTGCAATTCCTCCACATTTGAAGGCTTCAGAGGTAGATTTTTATGTATACTTTACTTTTTTACTTCTTTGTGCACTTTCTAAGTCGCTAGCCTGGTTAAATTGTATTACCTTCTACGACTGGGCCTAATGTAGCTTGAATAAGTTGCTCTAACTCAGTGAATAAATAGACCCAGGCATTTTCTAGTTTGGATTGNGTCGAACAGCATATTTATCTTCAAGTAGCAAGTTGCACGTTTCCTTCACTGAAAATGTGGAAAATACTGATTCATGTTGTTTTATCATTTGATATGAATAGTTATTTTATATACCACTGTGTCGTTTCCTTTGCTTGGAATCTACACTGCATTTGTTGACATTCGACTGTGGCATGCATAGTATGATATTTTTCTTTAAATTAATTTTTATTTGCAGTCATTTACGATTTTCATGCTTGCCAATTATTATGTTAATAAATTATTGTATAAACCTTTTTGTTCCCATCCTCGCTAATTTTGGTTAAAAGAGTTTTACCTTCTACTACCACCTTATGTCGGTTGGAGATCTGTTATGTTTAGTTCTAGGTGTAACAATTAGGTATATTATTTTGCCACGATTACAGTGAAAAATTCCTTATTTTAGTCAATTTTTAGTTCTTGCTTTTTGTTGCAGTTATCTGAGGAGCAGAAATTCAGAAACAAATACCCAGGGAAAAAGCCAGCAAGTACTGATTTCCTACGAAAAAGGATACAAAAAGGAGTAAGTATATTTGTTGAAGATGTGCCATTAGTTCTCATATTTTATGGATTTGCAAGGGGTTAGAATAGTGTAAATAGGCAAGAAAATGCGCGCAGCTTAAATATTTCATTGCTCCTCTTACATACATACATATATATGGTTAAAAAAGATTTCTACCTGTATTTGCAATGCTATCAAACAAATGGTAAAAAATAGAGAACAAGGATGATGACTTTGGTTTACATGGTAAAAGTAAGTTTAAATGGCTCATAATTATTAGAAGGGTCCAAAATAGGGATTAAATTGCTGATGATTCATGGAAGGTAGAGGTATGTTCCTGTATGCTTTCATATGTAAGGGAGTGTGCTGTGTAGACATGCTATGTAGGCAACCACTTTTACTTTTATTAATTCACAGAGTTATTTGTATGTGAGAACTTTAAGTTGTTTGTGGGAACTTTTGGAGAAAGCTTTCCTCAATGAAGTCTGTATTGTCATTAGCTTTGTTTGCATATGTAGTTTATGAACACATCAACTCTTTGTTCCAAGGAAAACCTGTTATTAATACTTTGCATGCTGGCTCTGTTTTTGACTGATGTAATATTTACATGTAACTTGCAGGTTAAATATTTTGATTCTGGTGATTACAATATGGCAAAGAGTAATAGCAGAACAGGACCAAACCCTCTACTAGGCAAGGCCATACCAACTGCAGAGGCAGTGACACAAAGAAAGCATTCAACTGCATGCAAAAGCAAGCTTGCTGATGGGGAAGAGCATTCTCCATCTGCAGTTGCTGAGCCAGTTTTCTTTGCTGATGCAGAAGGTGTACAAACTGATGAGAACCAAGACCAGACAGAGTCAAGATAAATGCTGATTGTTATTACTTGTTTATAGTCAAATGTGAAATATTTTCAGCCTCTTAGAATTTACTTGAATGCTTCATCAGAGTAAATTTATGTATTGCACATACTGATGGGCAGATATAATAAGTTGTAAATTTAATGGAAGAAGAGCATCAGTGTGCTACTTTCCATTTAAAATTACTTTAAGAGCTTTTCAGATCTTTTCTTTTAATTCAACACTTATTTCTTTCAATCACTAATTGAAATATTTCAGAGTGAGTCTCAGGCAAATCTCCCCAAGCAGTAAGCAAATGTAGAAACAGGCCCATTTTATTGGTATATGTTCATTTTGATTCACTATGTTGAAGTTGTTTTCTTTGTCTAGGCAATGTATAGCTATTTTTTTTAAATTCTTCATAGAAAACTTGATTAGGAATACTTCTTTGTAGAAATGTTTCCTTGTTAGCATTGCTGTAAATTTAATTGTCAAGGTGGTATTTTCCATTAAAATTACCAATTGAACAGATACCATTGATTTTTGCTGGAAGTCTCACCTTGGCTGCAAGAAGCAACTCCTTACATCTCATAATGGTTGTCCAATAGTGATATTTTTGGGGACTCACTCTATTTTCATATGCAGTATATAGCTGATATTGCTTGTGGAATTCATTCAATCAGGTGTTTGTAATATTGGAAACCTACTGTCAAAATAGTAAAAATAACAATTTTGTTACCAGTATGTCCATTCCCACAGCAGTTGTGATCAGATTTGTTTTCCACATTCTATTTGTCAACTTGTTATTTTTTTGTTGGTTTATGATACAATGGCCTATTGTTTTTATGCTCATTATTTGGTTTCTTCTCTTTTCCTTTCACCTCTATTTTTTTACAGCACTTGCCAAAATTGGTCTCTCTTGTATGGAATATTCTCTTGTTCTCAGTTGATTATGTTCAAACAGGAACATGAACTTTTAAGTTATGTTTAAAGGGGATAAGTAATATCTACCTGGTGAAAGGTGGCTATTAAAAATAAGAAATAAATATTATGTAAATGTTGAAGACAGATGTCTTGCAAAGCCATGGTTAAGATCTCCTGCATTTCTATGCTTTGTGTTCTGCTGCAAAGCAAAGCATTGGTTGTCCCTTTTTCAGGTTAAGAGTTAAAGTATTTTCATTCAGCTAGACTGATTGTATTGTGGCTAACTAAATTGTGCATTTGTTTGTTTGATTTCATTATCAGCAACTTAAATCGATGTTGCACCTTTGTATTTTGTGCTGTCACCTCTAAGGACCCATGGTGCATTCCTGTGATACGACAGGTCTATTTGTTCATGTATTTGAATAAAGCCATTAGACTATACTTGGGAATCTCCATTAGATAAGTATTGTTAAATAAAAATTTAAAAAAGTCAAGCACAGTTTCACGTGAAGGATAAATGTGATGTTAGCCAGTCATTTTGAATGACCTACTGTGGTGGTGGAGGAAATGGTGCAAAGCAAAGCTGCATCAGTGGGTCAAGAAGAGGGAAGGGAGGATACGTCATATATATGAGCAGCACACTGCAGTATATAGGTGACTTGATAAACAAAATCAAAGAAATTTAAGTAATTAAGTGCAAAAATGCTTCCATTTGTAAGTCTGCTGCACAATTCTACTACATTTGGGGGGAATTTTCAACTATCTATGGAGAATAGACTAATAAATAAACATCTATATATTGCACTACTATACATCTGTGTAAATAGTATATATGAGTATATATACTATACACATAGGTGCATAGTTGTGCAAAATTTTAAAATATTGTGCTAACTTTTAAAAGGAATTTAAATTTTAAAGTGAAAGAAATTGAAAATGCAAGGAAAATTAGAAGCTCTCATCACTAAATTAGAGTTTACAACCTTATTCATACATATTTGCTGTTGATGTATATATCTGAGACACCTCTTCAACAGTGCTGAGTGAAAAGTGACCCTTTTCAGCTACTTTCTAAATCAGGATTTATTTTGCTGGATGCAAACTTCATTTTATTTCAGACTTTGCATACATTACGAATGAGCAGGAGGCAGTCGAAACAGTGATAAGATTGGTTACGTGCTTAGTGAGGACAAGAGTCTTATGATTAGGGTGGTCATATTTTGAATTTGTTTTTTAGAATTTTGACCTAACAAGTTGAATTTTTGACCTAAGTTTGACTTTTACATTTACCTGAGTCAAAAATTCCTAATTCAATGCAGAAAAATACAATACACTTCCAAAAATTTTATTTTCCTAACGATATAGTATGAAACGATAAGAAAAGCCAGAAAAAATATAAGCTTTCCTGGCTCAACACTATAAAGTAAATATGCGTACGCGCATTGCACTCTATTTTTGACCGCATTTAAGATTTTTGACTCTATTCCAGAACATTAAACTTTTTGACTTTATTTTGACGAAATTTGACTTTTAGGCATTTTGACCGCCCTACTTACGATGTATCCCGCTGCTGTTTTATCATAGAGTTCACAACCAACACGTGAATCAAATTCCCCTGACTTCTCTACTGATGGTTAAAAACACTTTTTTCCTGACCCCCATATTTCACATATGTACAAAAATAGGTAAAGAAATGGAGCCTAGTAGCAGTGGCGATTTTTCAAGAAAAATCAGGGTGGGGGCAACGAGGCTGAATTTGCTGAGTATTTTAGAAGAAACGCGTGTAATGACAAATATATAGGAATATTTGCCGATTACACGAGAAAAAGTGCACAAGAAAATCGAGGCTCCAGCCAACAGTGATTTTCTTATTAAAAAATCGTGTATTTGGCCTTTGGTTTCACTACTTTTGCTGACTCAATGGCACCTGGGGAAGCACTTTGCCCCCCCCTAATAGCCGCTACTGCTAATAGATAGGTAATGTACATATACTTGCTATAGCACTATGCAGAGGGATAAAGTTCAAATTTACTGATGATAAACGGAGCAGCTGCTTTGACATAAAACCATGCAAAGAGTTAATGAAACTGATTTGTGGACTCTATAATTTGTTTCCCTGACTTAGATCAAACTTATAGAAAATTCCTGACTATTCCAGGTTTTCCCAGACTTTTCGAAAAAATGTCTTATTTTCCGGGTTTTCCAGGTTCAGTATGAACCCTCTATCAAATATAATAAATCATAAATTGAAAGCATGTGGGATGCCCCAAATATCTTTTAACTGAAGCATTAAAAGCTGAATCTTATTTTGTTCACTTTCCAATTGAAACATTACTGACATAAAAGTTAATCAGTCTGAAATTACTTCTCCTTGAGGTGTAATCGGTGTAGATGTTAAAAGGATATTTTTGTCCACAGAATTGGAGCGGCAAAGAGATGGGCAAACCGGCAGGAAAACACGAAAGAAAAAGACTGCATCTATATCAGGCATGTTATGGAGGATTAGAGCTGTTATGCTTTGAATGCTACAATCACACAAAATATGCAAAAACAAAGATTGGGTATGATAAGTTTCATACTAAAAATAAACTCTATTTCTTCTTCTCTGTGCTTTACAAGAAAATAATAGTTAGAATGACATAAATGAATTAAACTTACATTACCGTATAAAGAAAGAAATTAAATGACTTAAAAAGAAAACCAGTTATTCAACGTAATAATGCAATTACCACAGATGAACTAATTGCTGTAAGAAAACGTCTTATTTCTCATCTCCGGGCACACAATTAAATACATTTCGAATGCAAGCACACAACATACTTTATGGTATTAGTGTCTACGATAAATATAATAAATAGCTACGATAACGGTGATACCTGCAATGCAGCTAGATCATCCAAGAAAACTATTTATGATATACAAGTGGGGGGGGGGAGAAGGTGGTAGAGTTTGGGAGTTGGAACGAGGTAACAAGTGCAACAAACCGAACATCAAATCCTCCATACGAAACAATTAAGTCGCTATATTCAGCGGTGTAGCTAGCGGGGGGGGGGTGTGGGGGTGTCACACCCCTCCCAACCATCGGTGATCTCGTCGGTGATTTCGTCGGTGGCTTCGTCGGTGATCTCGTCGGTGATTTCGTCGGTGATTTCGTCGGTAAGTTTTGATTGAATGACTTTCGTCGGTACATGACCGTATGCTTTGCTATAGCGTAGTCAAAAGAGTGTTGAAAA
>OLMO02000294.1:6204993-6225859 GCA_900291935.2 Cassiopea xamachana | reverse complement strand
TTTTTAAACAAATTAGCCTGGGAAAATGGAACAAAAGCTATCATCACAAACTACCTTTGGGCAAGAGACTAAACTGTAAGTAAAAACTATTTGTATATAATTCTGTACATCATAAGTCATACAACTAAGGATGGTGACAATTGGAGGCTCAAAGTATATAATTCTATACATTATAAGTCATACACCTAAGGGTGGTTCTATAAATTATAAGTCATACACCTACGGATGGTGACAATTGAAGGTTTACAGTATATAATTCTGTACATCATAAGTCATACAACTAAGGAAGGTGACAATTGGAGGCTCAAAGTATATAATTCTATACATTATAAGTCATACACCTAAGGATGGTTCTGCACATTATAAGTCATACACCTACAGATGGTGACAATTGAAGGCTTACAGTATACGATTCTGTACATTATAAGTCATACACCTAAGGATGGTTCTGAAAATTATAAATCATACACCTAAGGATAGTGACATGTGAAGGCTCACAGTATATAAATCTGTGCATTATAGTCATAAACCTAAGGATGGTTCTGCACATTATAAGTCATACACCTAAGGATAGTGACATTTGAAGGCTCACAAAAATTATCCATGGATAAACTTCAAAGCCAAAAAGGGCTTCTGGGTCATACCAACAACTCCAAGAAGCAAATTCATGACTGTATGAGTCAAAATTGCAAAAACAGTCCAAAAATACATAAAAACCAGATGAAAGAGCTATTTTAATGATAAAAAAGCATGCCATATAGCGAAAACGCAAATCACTGAGTGAAATAATTTAGTTTCTCCCCACAATAACACTTGGGTTTCTCAGAACATAGGTATTCAGAAAATTCACGTGCACAAGATAGATGATAGTCGCATACCTTTCTTGACAAAAAATTCTCAAGTTGCGTTTTTCTCATCACAAGCTTTGGAACAGATTTCATGTATTCAAGAGCACTAGACGACTTTCCTAAAGATCCTTCCGTAACTGAAATAAAGATAAGCCTCAAATGAAGACTGTACGAATTGAAAACGAAATTGTTCCAAAGGACGATGCGTTAGATTTACAGTATTGGCAAAAGTATGAAAAATGCTTTATTTTGAAAAATTATGCAAAATTTTTTACTAACCCGTGAATAACTGTACAAACATAAATCAAATCAAAATGACCAATTAGGCAAGTATGTGAAGAGAGAATGAAAGAGTTTTAATGCAAATATTTATCACTATTAGATCTACAATGAGTCTTGTCTGTTATTTAACCCATCACATTAGATTGAGAAAAAATACCTTTCCTATCTCTAAATGTATCCCATCACAACAGAATGAGGATAGATAAATTAGGTTGAAGAATGGATGGTATTCAAAGCAAGGTAGCATGTGCGGTAAATGAAACTTGCCTGCTAGGAGATAAGTGTAATAGGCTTCTGACCATTTTGAATCACCTCGTAACCTGCAAAATGGAAAATAAAAACAAGAAAATAAATAAATAAGCAAAAAAATTGAAGGTGGAAGAACAAAGTTGAAAAGGCTGCAAAAATTTCCTTTGCAACTACTGAGCCAAGAAAGCGTTGGATTTAGTCCTACTGTATTAACTACTTTTCCGGTAGCAAAACACAAATTGAAGGTCTTTCACTGTCGCAGGAAGAATGTTGAACTGTCAAAAGAAAAATAAATTGTCCTGGTTTATTTCCGTAGCATTAAACTTGAAATTCATAATCTCCATTAACGCCTGCTCAACACAGTCGCATCCTCTATTTTTTTCTTCTGCTTCGATATATGTGATGACTGAACTGTTTTGATATAACAAAATGGTAAAAATAAACTAAATTTGAAGTAGATCAATATTCAATGTAAAACGATCTCAGTTCTAAAGATAGTTACTTTGAAAAACATGGAATGGACTTTTCCCATTCAAGCTGCATCATATAACACCATCCTATTAAAAGAAAATTATGCAAAATATTAATATACAATATGCTGGTAGAGATTGTATAGTGACATACGCAGCTTATTCAAAAACAGGCTGAAAAGTTAGAGTACACAAACATCAATAATATGTAGAGTGCGTGGAAAGAGAATAAAGTTAAGTTATCTAACCACTATCTATCATAGATTTAAAAAATTTACTTGTATATGTATATATGTAAATATATATAAATATATATATATAAATATATATATATATAAATATATATATATAAATATATATATAAATATATATATAAATATATATAAATATATATATAAATATATATATAAATATATATATATATAAATATATATAAATATATATATAAATATATATATATAAATATATATAAATATATATAAATATATATAAATATATATATATATATATATATAGATATATAATAGACATTAATATTTATATAATCTGAAGGCCTTCATCAAAATACATAATCAAGAAAACAATGGACTTTGCGATAAGATACAGCCATTACGTATTCTGTCCTAGAAACAAGCCCTGGATTAGTATTAGTCGTAGTTATTATTGCTTTTTGCTCTTTTGTCTATATTGATTTATTTTCATTTTTTGACACGTACAAATTGCAAATAGCCAATTATACACTGCCTAACATTAGAGAGGTATGTAATTGTATTAAAAGATTTATTCAACTACATGAAGCTTGAAAAAAATATAATAAACACTGAAGGTAAGCTCTGTTCTTATGTGCACGATAGGTGTAAAATCTACTACGTTCTACTATCAGTATTACTATTTTTAAATGAAGGGGCTAATCCTCGTGTACTTTTTAATTTGTACTTTTTAATTTGTCATTTTTCAAAACAAGAACTGATTGAAATTACCTTTATCATAATGGCATAAAAGCTCGATCTCTCTTTGATCACTAGTTGAAGACATTGCTTTCTCAAGCACGTTCAAAGCGTCAGAGAGCTCACCCTGTGAAAATCAAAACCACGCTAAAAGAATTAGTCACTTCAGGATCAGCATAAATAAGAATCCTTTTCAAAGCTTCAAACAAGATCATCATATATATTCCTTGGACCTCATAAGGCCAACAGCATGTAAATTTCCTATCTTGATGGAAACGCAAGGAGCAACTATTAAAAACACCTCATGCATACCCCTAATTCAAGACAATTCTTAACTATATTGCGAGCCGAAGCGGCCAAATACATATTTTGACATGTAAATGATGCTAGTAAGAGGCAGTCAAGCTTGCACCACGTTTTCCAGCTGCTAATTCAAGCAAAACATGCTCAAGCAAAAGAATTTTAGATAAGGACTCTCTCCAATTTAGAAGGATTTGATGAAATAGCTGATAATTCCAGTCAAAGCAACTTTTAGAGAGGTCCTAAACAAAACAAGCGTACAATAGGACTTTTTCTTCACGCAGCAGAGGGCCTATGGGAAGATCTATTTGCAAAAGGAAACACACATACCCTCAATCTGTGGACAAGAGCTTTAAAGTACAAGAAAATAGCAGAATTTGGATACATAAGGTCTGTCTCCTTCAAAATAATTGAAGCTTCTTCTAACCCTGAAAGAGACAATACTTGTTGTATCTATAGCAGAGAATCCCAATATCATACATCTAATTGCAATCAAATATGCAAACTAGGGGCAAACCTTTAGGCATAGATTGGTGTTAATGACTAAATGAAATATTTGGTATGAGATAAAAATCCTCTGTGAACCTACCAGCATCCATATTATTTCCGTCTAATGCACAGAACGGTCTAACAACAGTATGGTACCATAACAAAGTTAGTCTAAAAAAGAAATTGATAATAAAGTTAATTGCAAGAAATGGCAAACTGAGTCGGTAACAGCTTCAACAACTATTACCTCCTTGAATGACATTCCATTCCTTCGTATTGTACCTCTTACTCCTTTGATCTCAAAGCGAAAATGATGAGGAAAATGGCTATAATATTCATATTAAGATTCAAAATTAAGCTACCATTTACACTGAAAGTTCCAATTCTATTACGATACTAAGCTATATTGAGTCTTTCTATTTCTTCACGGCATATTCTTCCTAGTTAGTGTAATATATGATGATCACATACAGAAAAACTACACACGAACATCACATTTCTCTTGTGTGATTTCCTTGCTATAGCAATACATGATCAAAGGTATTTACTTAAATTGTATATACACTATACTTTGTACGAGCTTCACTAATCTTTCAACACACAATGGTCATAGCAATGACGGAGAAACTTTAATAGTTGCTTAGAATACAAAAACAACATACCGTGCGATTGGTGATTTCATATCGTCTGATTTACTACACATTTCCAATGATCCTAAGCCGTCGTTTCGATCAGCAGTAAATCCTAATAATTCACAAACTCTAAGGAGACCAGCCGGTACAATTGAGATTGCAACTTGAATAAGTCCATAGCCAAACGACAAGGCAGACATCAAGGCATCTCTTGATTCTGACGATAATGGCTCAGGTGATGGCTTTCTATCCGCACCTTTCTGCAACAAATAAAAGACTATCTTCCGAAGTTCTGATAACTTATGAATTATTAAGGAAATAGTGCAAAAATGGGATTTTCAAGCACATTGGAAATTTTCCACATAATAATCAAATAAATGAAATAAAGAGAGCTTGAAATAACTTGCTTCAATTTATAAAGGCACCATGGAAATTCCATAACATGTAGTCAAAAATTCACTTAATGATTCTGAATGAATAAAACTACGTCAAACAGGAAAACACAACAAAAAACTACTTGAAAATATATCCCTAGAAAGTAAGTGGAAATATGAAACATTGACCGCAAAAAGTGCCCCTTACTTTTTTTGGTGTTCCCTTTTTTGGTGCCCCATTCATAAATTCACTCCCATTGTTGCTTGATTTCAGTTCCTGTTGACATTTCTCGTACATCTTCCACGCCCTTCTCATATGAAATCCTGCTTTTACAAAATCAACAACACCTGACAAAGATAAGAATGAAATTATTACTATATATCATCGTTGTAGAAGTTCTACGGTAGGCAAGGATTTTGAATGGAAATCAGATTAAGTCAACCAAACAATGCATGCCAATTTCAAGGTAGATTGTGAAAAAATTGGCTGGCAACGAAAATCATCGAAATACAACAAACATTGGGCAACAAAGTTTGTTTTTTAAACAATTCTATCGGTTTGGTTAGCTCCCTTTTGAGGCATGGTGCTTCAAAGCGAGGTCATAATTCTGCTTCCATTCTTATCATCGAATAGATTATCAGTCTGAGGATCAATCTTTAAGAAACAAACACTACAAAATATGGTACATTAACAAACATGAAAACTGTATGGACGCAGCACAATACTTCTCTGTAGTTTCTTGCTTACGACTTTAAACTGACAACAATACTTAAAACCTTTTTTTCATACCAAACATGAAAACTGCATGGACGCAGCACAATGCTTCTCTGTAGCTTCTCGCGTACGATTTTTAACTGACAACAATACTTAAAACCTTTTTTTATATCAAACATGAAAACTGCATGGACGCAGCACAATGCTTCTCTGTAGTTTCTCGCGTACGATTTTGAACTGACAACAATACTTAAAATTTCTTTTTTATATAATTGAAAAAACACAAATATAAATTTACAATTTTCTATACCGTTTGCAGCAGAAATGGATATAAAGTGATCTGGTTCTGGCTACTAACGGCATTTACACTTCTTTTAAACATACCTCAACCCAAAGAAACAACAACAACAACAAAACAATATGTGTACCACGGGACTGCCTCATTAGCCAGGCACAAACATGCACTAGCCTGGTTGTAAAAGATTAAGAAGAAAGGCACTGGTATGAATCTGCAGTACCTGTGCCGAATTGATTGTTTGAGTGCTAACTGATGTCATGGTTCACAGAGAGTGTATTTAAATGTACTTTAAACGAAAAAGGAAGTCACTGATATATGAAAACACTTAGTCACGTCTATTCGTAGCTTTAATGTATGCTATTGATGCCTCCAAAATCCTTCCATTTTCGCTTTCAGTAAACGTTGGGCTGACGAAAAGAAACACGTATAATAAGGGTTGTGAGTCAATATAGCTTAAATCCAGTTCTGGAAGCTAGTAGAGTTGACTTGAAAATCTTGTCCTACGACAGCATACAATTTGGCTAGAGCCATGATTCTGCTATATAGAATATAGAAAGCCCTTATAGCAATCCTAGTTGATTGAGGCTGACTTTCTTAACATCTGGATTACTCTTCTCCATTGCACAATGACTTCAAATACTGTTTCCCATAGCTTTGGTAAAGGAGTATATCCGTATGAGCAATGGTAACAAACACTCCCTCAAATCCCAAGTAATCGTCGTAGGATTCTCGTATAATGAAGCAACACACCCTCTTGCAATCCTGTTACACTATTCCAAAATTCTTCAGTATTTCTAACAATAGTGTTGATGTTGTTCCTGGGATCCTAATTACTCTATTTGTAACTCTAGTTTTGCTTCCCAAAGAAATCGAAGAGAAATCAACGCACAGAAAGAAATGAAGGCTATATGGCCTCAAAAAGTTGACACACTCTTCGTAGCGTCTCACAAAGTAAGAAAAGTAAGGTCTAGTACAATATAGACAACCATTCTATAGTGATAAGTCAGAAAAGCAAAATAAAACGAATCGTTCTGGCCTCATTAGCCACATACAAATCTTAGGCTGTAGATTTCCATCGGAGGTTAAATACGTTTTGTATTTTAACATTCTCTCTATTAACAGTGCTATATTCATACCATTCATCTACATAAATTCCTCTAACAAGTCTTCGCTTCCTTGAGCTCATGAAAAACTGTCATCCAAACACAAGTCGCACAGAACATGAGTTTAATCCTTTTTAGAATTGTATAAGAAGTTCCTTTTCAGTTGCTTGTATCTACATTACAAAATAAACCTGCCTGTTTTCTATCTCTAAAAGAACAATATCTTGCCAAAGATTCGGTCTCCATCTACAAATACGCACAGCTTTTATGCACGAACAGGAATACAGAATTAGAAGGTCTTCTAATTATTCTGTTATTCTGTTTGTAACTCTTTATGTTAAGAAAGGAACGCAGCATTAAAGAAGACTTATCAGGCAACTTTACATATAGCTAACTTAGTGATGCAACACGCACTTTGTGATGTCAAGAGTAGTGTGCATGAATTTCAGCTGACGCTACATAGTAACGAGGCAGCAAAGAGACGCTTGATATTATGGTAGTAGCATCATACTTACTTTGCTTAAGAAACATCAAGAATGCCATGAAGAGCTCACAATCAGCCCATATAATCATGCGCTGGATCCTTTCCTCTGTTGTCCATTTCTCTGAGGGTCGTTTACTTATTACCCCCTCAAACAAGCTGTCGACGTCACACATCTTTTGAGTTCGTTTCAAACTTCGCATTGCATTTTCCATCTTTTCATCTTCAAAGGTCATAGCAGCAGTCTGACAAAAATAGATCAAATAATTTGAAATCACTATCAACATTAAAAATGCAAAATAATACTATACACTGTAACGATAGGTGTACAGATAACTAGGACCGTTCCAGCTTCTGACTAAAATTGCCTTTGTGCTTTTGTTGTATGAGATAGGGCAAGGAGGGGTTCTCACCTCCAATAATTTAGACTCAAGAGCTTTCTTACAAATTTGCAGAAATAGTTGCTCACAGGTAGGAAAAATTGACAATTGTCGCAAGGTTCTCACCCGCCCCCCCTCTGCAAGAAACTTACAGAACACTGACCATGCTGTCACAACACTACGTGAAATGTTAAATATAACATATATTTGAATACTTGGTGCTAGCAAAATGAATATCATAACAACGAAATACATAGTGGAAAAGGAGTGAAAGTATGTCTTCTGAATAAAATCTCACAGAATCGAACATACGCTTCAAGAATATCAACAATCAACCTTGCATTTACTCTATCAGGTGAAAAATCTTCAGTTTTAATCCTAATAGTAAACGGAAGAATCGCGTGAAAGATACATCTTTGCAGCTAATGAAAACTACTTACAATAAAATCGACAAGACTTGCGCCACCAGAGAGTAACGGACTTGACGACCTGAAACGAATATAAATGCAAAGAACTTATAACAAGCTTAATGTGGGGTTGACGATCGATCGATCGATCAATCAATCAATCAATTAATCAATAAATTAGTCAGAAATGTAAAAGAAACCATTCTATGGTCAGAAGCGTATCAAAGAGTACCAATAATAGACAAACCAACAGCAGGGGGATAGGTTGTGTGGAGGTTTGAGAGTGCTACACACCCGAAATCAGCCACTTTGAAGTTCTACTTCTATGCTAATGTTTTGAGTCTGGATACAGATCATTCAAACTTCATTTACTTTTTGTGGCCTCAATCAGGCCCGTAGCCATGGGGTGGCACATGCCACCCCTGGACAACAGGATGCCAGCTTTCTGCCACTCCTAGGAAATTTTTGCAATATTTTATTGTTGCTTTATATCTATAGATAAGGATATATCTCCTAACATTTTGGTTCAGCTTAACCTTGGTCTTTGTAACATACTAGAATATTCAATCTTTTCCTGCACACACATTGTCTATTTGATTGTGATAACATAGAGTATGAAGCAAGCTCTCAGATTATGTACCACGTGATTCTTCGAGTACAATTTTGCCACCCCTGAAGCACAGGCCTGGCTACAAGCTTGGCGTCAATGGGGTCCCGGCAGCAAGGCTTTTTGAATCTATATTAGGACTAGAATATCAATTTCTGCAATCACAACGCTGGAAAATTATCGAGTTCAAAGTCAGAAGAGGTTTTAAAAGTTAATGCATTTGATAGAGGAGTGCCCAAAGCTAGAAACAATTGATTTGAGGCATGGTACCCAGTCGTTTCGACAACAATTTGATAAATACTCCTCGAAACAATTGCTTTGAAATCTTCTGCAGCACCATCCACAAGCGAAAAAAACGCTTTAGCATCAAAATTGGAGAATGATTCTGGATCTAGATATTTCATAAAAAATCTACGCAAACACTGAAGACAAGTTCAACAGGCAGAAAAGAAGACGAGGATAGATAGAAAAGAGCCTGTATTGCTTACTTGTGGCAAATCATTTCCATATAAATACATATGATGCTTTTCAGTCAGTCTTATCTACCTCTATACTTCCCCCTTTCTCCCAGTAAAGAGGGTGGCACAACGGCACCATCTATCGATTACAACCCCATAAATAGAACATCAGACAATCAGTGACAAATTATACTCATAATATTAGAATTAACCTATAAAACCGATAGACTTTCATGGAAGCACATACCATATACTGTTGCAAAATGTTTGTGATGCCAGTCAGAGCTGCCGAGATGGGAGGTAAAAGGGGCGAAATTGCCCCTGGGTCTCAAGATCAAGGGGCCTCACAACTCCAAATGTTTTAAGGCCAATGGGAGCTAAAAAACTAGACCAGAAGTAACTTTTAGCAGTTTAATTTCTAGGTTCTTGACATTTTTTGACCGCTTCGTTCGTAGGGGGGCCTCGTCTTTCCTATTGCCCCCAGGGCCTCTAAAATGTCTCAGCGGTCCTGATGTTGGTACACGCAACCTCTGGTCAACATAGTTCCCGTCCTCCCAGACGTCTGAAGGACAACATAGTTCTACTGGAAGTGAGTGGATAATGTTGGAGGGTGTGGTGGGGGTGGGGGTGGGAAAAATCATGTTTATGAAACACGTGCAGAAAAATTGTTCAGCAAGTCATTCACCTTGAAAAACATAAGGATGCGACAGAGCATACTGTTCGCCAGCCTACGTTGATAAAAAATCGTATATTGGAAAATGCTCTGAAATTGGCATCATATCTCTTGAAATTGATCACAATGAACGCAACCAGATGTCTACGAAAATTAACGAGTAGAGAAAGCGCTCTGCACCTGTCATGGGCAAGTTAAAGTTGTTAGGCATTCGCCAATTAACCGCGCTTTACAAGATGTTTACATAATTGATGAAATCTGAGGGGAAAAGGGTGTCATAGAGTGTAAGGCATAGTAGCATTGATAGAGATAACAAGTTGGCAAGGTCTTTTCGTATCGATTGGCATACAAAATAAGTCATCACTGGTGACAAATTACTTCTCTATTGTAAGATGAAGAATGGGTTCACACAGAAATTCAGCTGTTCAAACCAAATATGATTAGATCTGGTGCTTATAAGATAACTACCTAGGCAACACTATAAACATATGCTTATTAGGAATACTGTTATTAATTATGATTCTAAAGTGAAAAAGATGTTCAGCAGAACAAATCTAGGCTCTCAAAAATACGTAGAATACCAGAATTTAGCAATAGTGGCCAAATTCTAAAAATGAGACACCTAGCATTTATAACTTATTGGTTTAAATTTTTTAGGCTGAGCAAGAAATAACAAAAACTCTTTCATTCTCATGACATTGCTGAAACTCTGTTCACATCTTTATGGTCTCTCTTCAAAAGTTGTGAAGCATTTCCTTATGAAAACAGCCCTACAAATCTTGCTACAAGGACACTTGAAGCTTGTTCCTGATACTCTACCATTATCATCATATGCAAAAATTTACACGCTCATAGGAATAATGCACTATCAATCAAAATTAAATCCACATGATCCTTTTAATTGGATTGGAAGAACAGTATTTTTGTGGGAGAAAATTTGATAAATCAAACATAAACAGAAATAAATACTAACTATGAGAAATTATTTATATACAAATATGTTCTGAATGTATGATCATGTAGAACAGGGGCCATCAAGCTCTGACCCCAGCTAACACACAATCCAGGCCCAGCACCTGCTGAAAGAGTACACATATTTTTAAATTAGCATATTGTTTTGACAAGGTGCTGATGCTTGTTTTACATTTTGCAGTCTTCCTATTTCACTTTTGCAAGAGCAGCCCCAAAACTGAAGAGTACTATCTAAAATAGCTATTGTCACCATCTGGCCATGGAAAGATTAGGTTCTAGTGACTCCTGATGTAGAAGGTCAGCTTTTTCAAAAAGACCTTTTATAAGCTTCATAAATCATCTGCTGTGATGTTGTTTAACCTCATACAGAAAAATGTTATTGTTTCTCTATTAACTTAGGTTTACCATCTTCCATATGTACTAATAATTTGAGCTCACAATTTGAAGCTACAACTTTTATCCAACATAAGAGAAAGCAGGGATCAATACTATCTCAAAAATAAACATGTACTCTTCTAACTTTGAAGAGATGTTACTTCCAAGACCCATCCAATAAAATAATCATTTCAAGAGTGCAGAATTCTATAGACACTAAGTCATAGCATATCCAAACCCAATCAAGCAACATGGTGCAACTGAGTCACAAGGTAATGACACTTGAGATCAGGGGTCGCCAGCCTTTTTGGGCTTCAGGGCAAAATTCACTATAAATTTCCCTCACTGGGGCCAGATGCTGGCAATACAGAGCTTTTTTTACATAGTCCAGTTCAGTTTGGGGGCTGCTTTGCCAACTCCACCTCTGTTTGTTACCCGATCTAAGTGGGGACATCAGAGCTGGTCTCAAGCCCAGATAAAGGAGGAGAGTTGGGGTGTGGCGATCCCTGTAAAATTCAGCCTCGTATCCACATGAGGACAAGAAATAAAGACTATTCAGAAATGGAGAGGAGTTATTCACGATCTCAATGTGGTGGGCCAAGGGCAGCAATGCCTGCAATAGCCCTACCTGGACCTGGAGTTTGGGAGCTGCTTTGGAAAAAGTGAAATTAGTAGACAAAAAGCTGTAAAATGTAAAGCAAACAAGAGGACTGGGGCCAGATTGGGGAGTGGCCAGGGCTGGAGGTTGGTGACCCCTACTTTAGCTCATGTCCCTAGCTTGCACTAAAATGCAAGGAGTCTGCTGAAAGTGTGATTTAGAACAAAATTGAATACATTTTCTGCCCTGATAAAGAAATGATTTTAATATAATAGAACAAAATATTAGCAACAATACCTATTAATAAAATATGCCAAATTTAAACAATAGTGCACAACTTGTTGATCATTTCAGACACCATAGAGGAGGAGCTTTAATGATGGGATGATTTTGAATAAATACCATGTAAGGAGGGAGGGGTCAAAATTACTGCGTAGGATGAAATCTCTGAAAATTTCTGCACCACAACTTTAGAGCTTTCAACCAATACTTGACAAGATATAAATTATTTCATAGTAAGTTATTTCAGTAAAAAATGTTAGTTAATTTTCCAAATTCGCGTAAATTTCGTGCAATCATATTAACGAACATACTTTGCAATATAGGTCTTTGAAATATCTCAACAATATTGAAAAAAGCTCCGTAGTAGGAACTCACCGGAACTTTCTAAACAATTCTTCGGCACTCTTGACACCTCCATTCAGTAGAACATTAACACCTTCCTTTGCTAGCCAACCGGGATCCATCCCTGGTGGGAGCGGTATACTATCAGTACTACTATCATACTGCCTTTCTGCCATTCCTTCTTTTATTCTTTTCTCCAGGTATAAGGCAGGTTCTTTAGATAACCAGTCAACTGGTGCGATTTGCAATAAAATTATTCTGATTGATGATAAATATTTTCCCAGCTATTTACTGTGTTTATGGCCACATCAACCAAACATCGTTTACTTGCTGTTTCCTGCTATACCCTTCAATGAGGTGCCCATGAAGTGAACAAATAAGCAGGCCTTGAAAACCTTGAATAATAGGCGGATATCATGAGCCCGGAGGCTTCTCATCAAGCAACTTTTATATCTCTTACGAAGATGAAAGCAATGGGCCTAAGTTGAATGACCTGACAGCAACACTCTCTACTATAAAGTCACAAAGTCTTTCTCAATGATCGGTCGATCAACTGATCATCTTCCACCTCCTTTGGCAAATGATCTTATCTATTACAAGATAGACGATAACTTATTGCAAAACATCAAAACTCAATGAATTCAAAATCACAAATAAATTACACGTCATTATGCCGCGAATGCTGCAAACAACCGTCCTGCGCAGTTACACTGTTGTATGCCCCGTACGGCGCTTGTTAAGTTGAGTTGAGAGTGCATAGCAGCATAAATAACACCGATCAGGGTTGCCAAATGGAATTGGAAGACAGTTACCAAAGTTAGCTTGGGAAATTGCCAAAAGCTGCCAAATTGTGTTTTCCTAATAATGATGTCATAGCTTGTATGTTGCGCATGCGCATTTTGAAGAATTGATATTCAGCATTGAACCACGCACACAAAGAAAACAGACGTGGTGTTTCTATAAGATAGTATGTGCAAGAGTGATATGGTAAAGATAACTGCTGCAGATTATCAAAATAAACTAGAAAATCAGAAGTGATTCAAAGAACAAAACACAAAAACAAAATCAGATCAGCAGTAAGCATTGAAAATACACTTGTTTAATACCATCCAATGAACAAGAAGCGCCGAAGGCTTCTATATCATTGATTCCATCCAATCAGGTTTGTTAGCACAAATGGCAAGATAAAGCTTGTGCCTGATTCTCATTGGATGCTTGTACCTACTGTCAAGCAACAAAAAAGTGCCCTCATGATTGTAATCATATCTTGTTAAAGTTCTCAACACACCAGTACTCATTCCAACTCCCTAATCAATTATATAGAAGTTCAACTTCTTGAATATATAGAAAATATTTGCCTTTTTTACTTAGGAACTAAATTAGATTTTTAAAAGGTTCATTTATTCTAAATCATAATGGTGTTGACCTTATTGGGTCATAATTTGAGATGTTCAGCAACACGGTACTCACGATGAGCTTTGGACATCTCTTTCATTTTTCCTTAGCGGGTATATCTACCATTTTTATGGAGTTCGAACCGTACCATAAAGCCTCGGGTTAGTCCCCTGAATGAAGGTTTATTTTTGGATTTTCGCATGGGGGCTTGTTCAAAGGGGAGGCTAAATCAAGGGGGAATTAAATTGAGACAACGTTTAAGAATATGCTTATAAGAATACAATTTACACTAAGAACATACGATAATATGGCTGCTTTTTCTGCTTTATAACTATAAACACTAACAGAGCCTCGAGTAGCAAAAACCATATGCAGGATAGGACTTATTCGAGGTTTTTTATTTCACAAAAATAAGATTTTACAAGATAATCAACTTAAATCACCTGTAAATACCATATATAGAAAGGAAATTTAGTCAGTGCGTTCCATCTACGACAGCCACTTATAATTATTATGAACTAAAATTTTGATAAAAGAAAAGACTAAATTGCAAGACAAAAACACTAACCTCGATCAGGTGTTTTCAACGGAGATACTCCCACACCCAAACACCTGTCAAGCAGGCACTAATTTGAAATATACTCAACAAATTTGTAAATAGGTGAGTGACGACCAAAACAGATATCAAGACATTTATGGCTGATAGGCCAAGAGGTAGGTAGGTATAAAGATGAGTACTCTTTTACAAAACACCTGATTAAGCTACAAAACATAGAGGAATAGAGAAAATAACAATGACACAAAATTACTGCGAAGCTTTTTCGTACTCTTAATAAAGGAAATCGTAGCTTCAAGAGTTTTTCCATTACCAACAGCATTAAGCTTTGGATCTCCAAATAGAAGCAATTAGCACAAAAGTTTATCATCTATATCGTGTTAAACCAGGAATATCAGCGAACTGACCAAAGATATTCTGATGCACCAAATGAGACTAGAAGCAGTGCAGGAAAAAGTGCTCAATATCTCCAGTGTCCATGTCACAAGCACATAAATAGGTCAAACTGTCGAAATTGCGTCTGAATTTATGCTCATATAGTATACTAAATCTTAAGCGCAGCTTTATGAGGTAACCCTCACCAGTAATATCACAAATATTGTAAATGGATTTCTTCTGAGATCTAATAATTTTCAATAATTTACTTCTACACTGAGAAAGAGATAATGACTTTTTTATTTCCTCCCCTAGAAAATTCCACTCGTACAAAGTGTTTAAGAAAAATGTGTTTACAAAACGATTGGTCATTGCACCGTGTACTTCATATTCCCTAACTTCCCTAAGACTCTAAGCCATCCAACGTTCAGTGGGGATTTCATCAAACAAATAACTCGGTGAACGAGATAATAATAACTTGAAGAAGTGGTACAGCCTTAAACACCATTTCCTGTGATATGGACTTTCCCAGCCTCATACAGCATCTGCCTATTTGTGCCCCTTCACGCACCAGTAACAGCTAAAGCTGCAGCATATTGTCTGTTCTAGTCTTTGATTAAAATATAAACATATTCCTGGGTCGTATTTGTGGTAAATGATGTCTTCATAGTCTAAATGTGGTCTAACATACAATTTATAAGTCAAGCACATCCCTAGAAATATTCTTAGACTGGTACTTTATCATCCCAATACTCCGTCTGGCCTTTTCAATAACTTCTTTGATATGACTTTGAAAATTCAGTTCAGAGTCTAGTTGTATTCCAAGATGCTCATGATGAGGTTTCCTTTCAATTATATCATTGCCTAGTAATGCTTGAGGGTAGCATGGTTTAGCTTTTTTATAAGAAAAGACAACTTCTTCATTTTTATTTCCATTACATTGTATTTCTATTGTCAAAATCTGCATTGAGCTCATTAGCATAACTTCCTACATCATCAAAAACTTAAAGAGAGATGTGTCATCCGCAAAAATTTTAACATCACATTTCAAATTAGCAATCAAATCATTTATATAGACAGGGAAGATCACCGGACCTAGGACATAGCCTTGAGGAACACCAGTACATATAAATACACATTCAAGGCATTTACGATTCAAGGCAACCCATTGTTTACGATCATCCAAAAACTCTCGATCAAAGCAAAGAGATTCCCACTAATGCCATTAAATTTTAGCTTGAATAGAAGGCCCTTGTGCCAAACTCTGTCAAATGCTTTGGAAAGGACAAGACATCCCTGGTTTCAAGAGTAGGACAAGGTTTAAATGCTTTATAAATGGTTTGAGTTATAGATAATAGTTGAGGTTACGGCTTATTTAAAGTTCTGGCTATGCGGTGGAGGTTATACGAGGGGAGAGCTTTTCCGACTTGGGATAGGGGGCAATTCAAGAAGTTGCTGTAAACGCTAGAAGAAGATTTGGTCGTTGCTGCGAAGGAGGATTTGGTCCAATCCTCTTATTATCCACTCCAAAAATGGCGTCGCAAGTGCCTAGAAATGTTGGTCTCGCAAGTCGAATGTTAAATGCATTTCGCAACTGGTATATCTATGCATCTGGTTACAGACAGCTTGGTAAGTGTATATAAATTTTGATTCAAGAATTTCACAAATCTTTATGTTACAAGACACAACAAGAAGCCATCACTGCTATGAAAATGAGATATCCAGTGCTGTGCAAACTTCTGATTATGGCACACGTACATCGAAAATGTAACGCATGCTAGTGCGCACTTAGAAATTATGCACTGAAAATCTGTGCACCTGGAGAAAAAGAAAATCTATTTCTACATTTTATTCAAATTTCTGGCCTTAGTGTTAAGCTAGGCTAAATGAACTTTAAGTTAGATATGAAATTGAAGCTTAAGCTTGCAGTGTATGAATTCATGGCTATCTGTTCACACATATCCTGCCACACTCAGAGTACACTCAACCATGCCTATTTTTAAGGTGTGAAGATTGTTTCTATAGAAAATATCCCAGGCTTGCAGATGACATACTTTGCATTCTAGGGTACTAGTTTAGAAGTGCTAAAAGGACGTAGTTTGCAGTAGGTGTGGGTGTGCCCCACTGTCAGCTTTTGGTGATTTTGTTTATAGACTTGTATCCAGTGAATTTTGTCATTACATGATTGGCCTGCTTTGCCATGACCCAATCAAAAGAATGCTTAAAGAAACATGTAAAATAGAATGCCCTTTCTATGATCAACACACCCTGTTAGGAATCAAAACTTGAATACTTAAAAGAATAACATAAAACTTGCATTTAGGCCCCCCCCCACATGTATAGGCCATGCACCAACTTTATAGTATCCAAAAAGGAAAAAAATTTGAGGCTTTTCAATGTAGTCAAGCTCTACAACATTTGAACTAATTTTATAACTCTATTGAATAGGCCTATCGAAAGAAAGCACCATAATTTTTGAAACTAAAGTTAGGAACAAACATGCAGCCTATACACAGGTTTTTATGGTGTGGTACATTAGTAAAAAGGGAATGTTCTTTCATTGAATAAATCATGAAAGTTTTGATTAGTAAAACCAGGCTTTGAAATGAGAGGTGCTTGAGTGAACTCAAGTGCCTCCACACTTGGTTCACAAATTCTACTGGCTTAATTATTCAAGTTCCTAGAATTGATCATTTGTTTATATTGAAGATATTTAATTAAGGGAAAGATTTTGTCTGAATCCTTGTTGAATATCTATGAAGCAATAAGCAGATGTGCTTTCCCTTGCTCCCTTGAAATCAGAAGTTCACATGTATAGACTCACATCATGGACAAAGTTCATAGAACAAATTTCATTATGTCATGGCACTAAACTTAACATACTGCTTCAAATATTTACTTTTGTATAAGCTCTTCGTCAATGGAGTCCTATTTGATCTCAAGGAATATTCTAGAATACTGCTTTATGGGCCCTTAGATAGTGTTCTCAAGGGAGTACATGCCCACACTCCAACCAGTATACCACTACAGAAACAGTGTAGGAGCTTGATCAAGCACCTTGATGAATTGAGGAGCTTGATCAATCAATTGTCTAACATTTGCGCATTTTAAGGCCTGATTAAAATATGATTTTACATCCACCACTTATGAAAAATATCATGGTGCACTACTGTGTGTACCTCTCTGTAGAAGGTGCAATCTAGACTGCAAAGCTGGGTTGCAAAGTATGGTTGATTTTGATGAGATCTTGTGTATGCATTAGCAAAAGTTTAGGTATGCAGTTGTGTGTTATAAAGCCCTGTGCAAACTATCTAATATTTGGTCAAAAATGTGATCTAACTTTTGGTCTGATAAGTTGTTGATGTTTACCAAGTTTGCAGACAAATTGTGCATTTCACCTGAAATTTAGCCTGACATTCAACTTCATTTCTGTGCGTTCTTTCCTCACTCTTTCTCATTAATATCATTGAATTTTTTGACAGGCTCAGTCATTTCTTTGTAATTGCATAAAGATTCATTTATTGTTCATTTAGTAGGTGCTAATAACAGCTGCACTGCTTGAACTGGTTGCCAATAAACGAAATAACAAGGAAGTTGCCTGTAGGGAAGTGGCCAATGTGGTTGTGCACACATAGCATTGATTGATAGGCATAAGTGCAAAGGATCTAGCTTTTCAGCCAATAAATTTAGAGCAGTAAAGTGTTTGTTAAATGTTTGATCTTGGTCAAACACAGCGTTAGATGTTCAGACAAGATGTGCAAATGATCTGGCATTTCACCTGATATGACTATCAGACAAATGCCAGACCTCATTTTAGACCAAATTCTAGTCCATATGTTAGTCCAAATTCTAGACCATATGTTAGACCAAATGCTAGATCTTATGTTAGGCCATCTGTATGGGCCTTAAAAGTGCACTTGATTTTTTGGCTTACAAAGTAAAACCAATTTCTTTAGTCTCTGTTATTTGTGCTCTGTCATTTGATATGAAGTTCAAAGTAAACCATAGAGCCATATGCTATCATAACTTTCATCACCCTGCCATACCCATTTCCAAGTTTGTAGTATCATTTGAGACAGAATATCTCGAGTGTGCACTTGCTAAACCTTAGTCAAGCTGCATAGTATGGCAACTGTACAGCCCAGGTTTTTGCAACAACCAATTACACACCTTAACATAGATGTAGCTGAGTGTGAAATGGGTATGCTATTTTTGATATTTGTAAGATGCAAGTTTGAGTCCAAGCTTTATATAAAAATTAAAGCTCATTTTGCTGAACCTGGAATCAGAATTTTACTTAAAGTATGCAGTTCTATTGTCTTTTTTCAAGATGCATACTTCAAGTGCACAATTTCTGAGTGCATGCTTACATACCTTAAGTTTTCGTTGTGCATGCCCAAGATCCTGATGAAATATGCCAATCTCTGCAATCCAGGCTGCATTTATAACCAAACCAGAACTATCTGTTCTGAGATTGTTTCACCAGAAATGTTATCCAAAACTTTGTTTAAAATATTTATATTGGATTAGGAAAAATTATACTACTATCCTAAAATGTCATATTTCATGCATTTGACTGATAACTTTGGAGAAATCTGAGAGCTTAATTTTGTTTCAAATTTTCCATCCTTTAGGGTTAAAAGCAGATGACCTTCTTGATGAAGACATGGTAGAAGTTACTGAAGCAATTTCACGATTAGATGATGATACTAAATATGAGAGAATTTTTAGAATTAAAAGAGCAATGGACCTCTCCCTGAAGCATAGGATTCTGCCAAAGGAAGAATGGACAAAACCAGAAGAAGTATGAAGCTTTTGATATTTTTTGCTATCAATGACTCTTTGCAGCCCATGAACTCATAGTTTTAAATAATATTTGATAATTTTCTTTGTTTTAATAATCTTTTGGTAATATCTGCAAATATTCATTGATACAGATGATGCACTTGTATTCCTATTTTTTAGGATGTTCATTACTTGATGCCATTAATAGATATGGTAAAAAAGGAAATGGCAGAGAAGAAAAAGTGGGATCAGATGTAGTGTAATGTCAAGTGACATTCTGAGTATTTCTTGTGTGCACTTTCATTACCAAACATTTACCATGTTTGAAGTATGTGTAGTAATTTTCAAATGTTTGTGAATTTGGTTTGACACACAAGTAATGGAGTGATTTAAGGATATTTGCTTTCTTTATTCATTTAGTAGCTTTAAAGTGTATAAATGAAATCTCATATGACTTGAGGTATATTTTTGTGTCAATTTCTCATAGTATGTTTCCTTGGTATGCTCCTTCTTACAATGATGCAGGAATAAGAAGCTACCCTCCACTTCCCATTTATACTACATATGATCCAAATCCTCAGAGTACAATGAAAGCTATGGATCAAGCTGTTCATGGTTCAAAAACAGACTTAGTATCACCATTGTGTTTTATTTTGTACTTTGCAATTAGTCTTCAAATCAGGCTTATGCTCCAATAGAACTTTCATTCTATTACTAAGCTGCCATGCTTTGCATGCCTTAATTTCATTTTGGCAGTTTATGCCAATTGCATTGTGTTTGCTCCTCTAGAAAGTTATGTAGTTTCCCCTTATTATAAACTATATTTTATGTACAATTGGTGTTTGCGGGTTATATTCGTGCAGCTTTCAAGCAACAGCATATCTACTCTGTTGCTTGATTTTTATCTGAGTTACTGCGCAGGCGAGATGTGTTCTCCAGACATTGAGGCTAATGTGAGCAGCGTTCCGCGAAGTGAACATACAAATCCAGTAGACTTTGCGCTGATAAAAAACAAAGCAATCCAGCTGGGGACGATATCACATTTCTGATAGTTGTCTATTTGGCTCGTTTCGCATGTGAACGGCCGCCTCAAATGCCTACCTGCCAGACCTTGGTACACTATTTGCAGTTAGAATTTCAGACGTATTGTACTCACACCGACAAATGCTGAATGTCAGGTAACTGCGATTTCTTACTATGATTAAAGTTGAAGCACTTTAGCGCTCACGGTCTGCTTTGTTCTTTCATTATATTCGCTATGCTAAAAGAATCCTTGTTTGATCAATTCTGCTTAGCTGTCTTCCAAACACTCTTTGTAACCGTGGACTTGACAGTTATAAAGGATGTTATTTATGAAATCCCTACATTCTTTTGTTCTCATTAACTGTCTTGTAAACATGGTTCACCTACTCTGAATTTCTACGGAGTCGTTTGCGTTTTTAAATCTAGGTCTTAGTAGAGTTCATGTCCACT
>OLMO02000294.1:6188632-6203603 GCA_900291935.2 Cassiopea xamachana | reverse complement strand
AGCCTGCAATCCGTGGTATGGTTTAATACTGTCTGCAGTGCCTTTCAGAATTAATGTCACATAATCTCCAACATAGAACTGTATCTACAAGCATCTGGAAGCTGTAGAGGTCAAGACCTTGGGTTGACTGTATTGAATATGCAAACCAACCGCTGACCTCACTGAGTACAACCCTTGGAGTTTGGGGGTGATGTCGTCTAGTAATTTTCCTTTATGACTGCCTTTCAGTGTGAGAAAGCCAAACTGAAAAGTGGGTAATCATTCGTCCTTATCATGACGGATTAGTATCTATTCCTCAACTAGTGGCACAAGGATTTATTTGATGTTTGAATATTTAAGTGATAGTGTCACGATATGCGTTTTGCCCTAAACCTTGAAAGATATCAATTATTAATGAGAAGGAAACAAGTGTAGACTATATGTATTTATTGAAGCTAGTCAAAGAGTTTGTATGCAGTTAATGCCATGGATAGTAAAGATTTTACAAGATCCTTCAGAAACCGGGCCTAGAACTTTGCTCTGTTTACCCCCTTATTGACTAACCTACGTGCTGCTGTTACTGCTGCTGCTGCTGCTAATACCTCTATATTTACAAAACAAGCTGGTTATTGTAGGAGCCATTTATTCCCAAAAATTTTATAATCTGACTCGATAAGCTGACCATTCCTTGGGAGATGGGCAGTGACGTAACCGACATAGATTAGGATTGGAACAGCTCCTAAGGGCCACCAAGCTTTTTAGGCCCAGAAGGGGCCCCCAGAAGTTTTCAAGAGACAAGTTTTTTGTATTATTTGGGGTGAAAATTAGGGTGGGGGCCCCGATGCAACTGAATTCCGAAGGACCCCGAATGTCTCTTGTTACACCACTGGAAATGGGAGTCAATAGTGAAGGAGCTGTGCCAGCCACCACAGATAAGGGGGGAATCTATCCCCACCCCTAATATTTTCTCACCGATTTTCGGCGAATTCGTAGATCGATCTTGGAGAGTATGGGGATGCGCCACCCCAGTCCCCTGTGGCACCGCCACTGCGCAAGTTCCCTCTATGCATAGTTTTGTGGCTTGTTGGCCTCCACAGTGAAGTATTAACCTTTCCATAGATATGAATAGATCGTCAATAGAAAGCTACCATTAGGTGGGTGATGCATAAGAATTGATAATAGACTTTCCATGTTCTATCAAAGTCTGTAACAGCTGCGAGTTCATTCTTCACAGGAATATGAATATGAATTTTATATCAATAACCGGTGTACCGCACTCATTTCAATTTCCAAAAAGTACTCAAATTTTGGCCTTTATAAGCCACGATGGTAACTGACCTGACAAACGATCTACTCATAGTTGTATTGATCCTTTAGGATTTCCCAATCTGCAGAATCTGATTTTGTNTCAGAGTTTTGAAATAATGAGAAAATCCAGGCCGTTCCTTTCATTCTATCAAAGCGTGTTTAGTTTGGATCACTTTTTGGGATTTGGTTTTATCCAGGGAATTTTCGTGTCATTTCTTGTTTAGTTTTTTAATTCATTTTGTGTAACTGAACGCCCATCCATTCTACTGGTTAGTCTTCGATAAGGCTTCTGTCCTTCCTTTTTAAGAAGGGAATTCCAGACGATATCTCATTACTATGTACTGCTAGCATAAGGTGTCATAGATTTATTCAGTGCCTCCTTAAGTCTCGTTTTGTGTTACATTGCACTCTTTCTTCATGTACGAACATTGGGAAACACAATTAGGCCGGCAACAGATATCAATTTACTGTTGAAAATCAACGGTACCCTCGAGGTCTCTCACTCTGAAGTTTAACGTGAAGCTGAAGATCACCCCTAGGATTCATCTCCAGACCACTTCTCTCTTCTCTTTGTCACTATCCATTCTCATTCTGCCATTTTTTACTTCCAAAAAGAAAATATTTATTTTAGTCTTTGTATGCTCTTCCCTCCAAAATGCAAGGAAATTAGGGCATGGTGGTTAACTTTTTTAGTATTATGAAGAAAAGGCAAACGAGGCATTATTCCTTATCAATTCAACAAGCGTTGGGTATCCCTCGTACCCTCTTTATTGTTTGCCACTTGCTGAATTATGGATACAAAAGAGCTTATGCATGTAAAGCATGGAATTTGGTTCTTTTCATTCTCTGCCAATTAGCAATGGTCTGTTAAGAGTAAGAAAACAACCAGCGCTAGGATATCAGACGCAAGCAGTAAGGATATCTAAATGATGCTCTCTCTTACCATGCAAATGGATTTCTGCGTTAATTAAAAATTGAGTTTAGGCGAAGAATGTTGTAAAATAGTGAAAGCGTCATGTTTTAGGGCATAACTGACAATATCACTTTCTGTTTCTTTTATGTCTCAAATTTCAAATAGCTGAGGATCGGCCTAGTCCTTTTGGAAATCAGTGGGTACGATTTGGCAAGGCAATTGAGATGGGTGTTCTTGACAAAAACTTATGAAACTTTGTAAATATGGACGGGGGCATGTACCCCTGTCCCCCCAGTTCCTAAGTCTATGGTCCTAAAACTTTGACATTAACTGTGTTTACGTCAGTGAATGATGAAGGTTTTATGGCCTTCTCTAGATACTATTTTTCAGTTTTCCTGTTATCTGCAAGGATAGGAAAAGATCATAGACTAGTATGCAAGAAAAACATTGTAAATATTCATTAGGATTATTAGAGAGTTTGAACTTTATTCTCAAGAATTTAAGATGCTCTCTCTAACAACCGCGCCAAGCTGAAAACAAGAGAATTTCTTTCGTTTCAGAATGTATGGATTATTCGTTATTTATTTCACTTATTCAATTTGATCGTTATCTCCTCTTCCCTTTGATGTTCCGCGCCGTGTTGGTTCTACTTCATGACTTGGCTCCGAAATTTCATAGTATTTTTTTTAAGTAAATGAGATCATGCCTCACCTTAATCCGTCTTACATCTTTTATTGATTTCAAATCAACTTCGTTATGATTCATGAAAGGCTGTTTTGATTTCTTATCTAACATTCTTCAATGAGCATCGTCATCTAATATTTTCGTATCCAGATACCATATTCTTGTTGGTATTCCTTAATTTCCATTTCCATGTAGGCATGCTCTGGAGTTGAATGCAAAATGAGTCCGCGTCTTAAGAAAGAAGGCCGGATTCTTCCATGTGATATTTTTGCATTTTCGTTTTTATGTGCACATGTTTATGTCCCGAAAAGAGCTCTGTTTCATTTTTTAGCAGAGTGTTTGATTACCCGACATGCATTAGTCTAAACCGGACAATCATTACTTCGACGGATAACCGGACTACCTTTGCTTTTTAGCAAATGCCAGACACAAGTGTCTCTTCTGGTCGAGGCTATGGGGCTATTGGAGGGTATCCACCTTTTACTTTTGTACAAATGTGCTTTCTGATTTTGTCACTAGTTCGTTTAGTTATTCAAGAGAGACATCCAGGAGTTTTAGAGGACGCTTTTGCTTCTCTTATTCGCCATTCTTCACTAAAATTTGTGTCGACTCGAAAAGTCTGAAGGCTGCAATCAATTTCGCCCACCCATAGTCCAATACCACAGAATAGAGATTCTGATTCCACTGTCGTCATAAATCAAATTCTTTGTAGTCCTTATCAACAATCTTTTTGAATTATAGACAAGTGCAGGCCATGTCACCAAATAAAGAATGCTTTACAAAGAAGAATTTCTCACTCGCTCTAATTTGTTTGCAATATTTGCATTAAAGGAAAGTTATTAACGTGGACAGAAAAGTAATCCCCTCAAGGTTGCACTACACTTGTACCATTTTCATGTCATTTTCAAGTATTTATACAGGTGAACAATCAAAGAATTTCAGCTAAACCAGCTGCTTTGCAGAATAACACGCTCAAAAATAGTTAAGAAGTTTCTTGCATACTAAATGTAGAGCTATAAGACTTGGTATTAATATGAGTAATAAAGCGCAACTGAAATTTAAAATGCTGATTTTGATTAAAATGCTCACTTTGATGTGCTATAGAAGTATAGCACCGACATCTCAAACTCAATTGCCAACGAGATCTCTTCATTGTGGCACGAAATATCTTCGAACCAACCGAACCAAACTACAACTGCAATTTTTTGTAAATAGTTGGCTCCAACTAGCAATTGCAGTTTTGGTTTTGTAGCCAACGCCAAGTGAGAGAAATAGTAATACATGAAAGCGTACTGGAGATAGAGTTTGGGTGAAGCTGGGCCGCTCACAAGGGATTCCACAGACAGTACAAAATGATCCTCAAATAGCCTTAATGGTCTCTATCAAGGTGGGGCCTCAAAATTTTTTCCTGCGGGCTGTAACTGGCTTTATGTTCGTACTAGTAAAAGTGAACTAATGCACTTTTCTACCTGAAATCGAAACTAATTTTAAACATTCTCAATAATTTTAAATCTGCTTGGAAAGGAGCACCTTTTTTACAGTGGATCCAGTACAGTGAAAGCCTACATAAGAGAACCTAGGTTTTTCCTGAGCAGCTTGGATAGTTTCTTAATTAGCGGATTGGTCTTCTTAATTCCAGCTGTAAGGTACTTAACATGGGTCTTATATACACCACATGCTTTAATGCATTCACTCTGCTTTCAGCTCGTGAATTTTTGATAATTCTTGAGAACACTTTAAGATCAAAATTCTTGTATAATAAATAATCATGCCATATGTTGTGCAACTTGAAAAGCACTAACAGCCAGGGGTGATTTCCAGGGGGCTCAGGGGGGCGGAGCCCCCCTTGTTAACATTTCTGCTCATTTTGGGGGCTCAGCCCCCTAAATCTCTTGCATTGGCTTGGCTTTTCAGAGTTTATTGTCCTTGCTTCCAAAGTGCTTTGATCAATTGTGCACTGCTATATGGCTATTGAGGCATTTCTTATCGTTGACTATACTATATCAGTATTAAACTAAATTATCATGTTTCCATCTTTGAAAACATGGGCGTGGTTGTAGCTGGGCCACACCCACACTATGGGCGTGGTTGTGCTTAGAGCCCCCCTTGTTAAAAATGTTTAGAAATCACCACTGCAGACAGCCTATGAAACTTTCTACTCATTAATAGTTAGATCAACAGCATTAAATCCATTATATAAGAACCATACCCATTTCGGCCTCTTTGGGGCTCTTATTTAAGGGGTTCAAGCAACGAAATTTCAGCCTCAAGTTTCTTATAAAAATAGCTTATTTTATGCGGGTTTCTACTGTACTTTGTGAACGCAACATTGGTAAGCAAGTGACTTGCTTGACTTCTTACTGCTAAGATATTTGCCCACAATCCAATTAGAACCTTCCAGGAAGTAGCACACTTAAAATTCCGATTATTTTCCCATTTTTAATCCTGGTTTTGTAATCATCAGCATTTTAAATGCCTAATTGACTTCTTGTTTATTGATATGAGGTAGGTTGATGTCATTAAAACTCATTAAGAATCCCATAGTCACAATCTAGCTTTGAGGTGGAAAGGAAATTATCCTATTTACGTTATTTTGTCGTCTTTCTCTCCTGAAATGATACTCAATATCTTCAGATACTTACAGAATAGACTCGTAGCTATGATGGGTATGTTTTTCAATGATTTTTATGCCTCATTCACCATGAAAGGTGATAATTCGATGCTACGGAAGTTTGATCAATAGATATTTAATGCTCCGCTGATAGCAACGTAAATCAGTTGTTGCACTAGTGGTTGACTGCATTATGGACATACCTCAAANAATGGCAACTTATTGATGTTCTCTTGTACACAGTACGTTCATGCAATTTATACTTAACATATTCTCATAACTATACAGCTATTGCACAACATAAATTTATATCTATCTAGATTGTTAGTAAGTAGTAGATTAGTGTCCAGTAGTTATACATCGAAAGGCATAAAATTGTCCTGAATATTTCCCCTGTTTTTGTAAATTCTATTCTGGATTGTTGTAATATAAAAGTATCATAGTACTAAAAAAGGATTACATATGAAATTGCACCCCTCTCTATGTTCACAAGTAGTCCACATTCGGTTAGTTTTCTTGGCAATTTTATGCACACTTTTTTACAAAAATAAAGAATAAGGCTCAGAATCGGTAACATTTAAGAAGACTTTGGGAGTGATACAAGTCTCAAGCACAATCAAGATTGAGAATTTTTGTGATTTCTGAGTGTAGTACTGTTTTTAGATTAACTTTTGCACTATTGATACAATATTTATTTTCTGTTCCGCTTATGTTTTGTCTTATGATGAAATGGGACATTAACAAAGATTTGAATATATTCCTTTGATTTTTAGATGAAGTTACACCTTTGAAACTCAACAATAATTTAAGAATAATCTTAGGCTCGAAACCAGAAAGGTTTATGAATACTAAGGCTCAGCGAAAAGTCAGGCATTCTTTTAAAAAAGTGTGTAGTGGAAAGGTTACAGTTTATGGCTCCGTCCTTCGGAAGGGACGTTAAACTAGGGGTCCCATGCCTGAATGCGGCATGCATANAGTAGGCCTAAATTAGCTGAATAAGCTAGGTATAACAGCCTACTCAAAATAAAGTATACAACAACAAAATAGCAAAACAGAAAAGAAATGCAACTAAATGGAAACTTCATATAATTAATACAAAATTTAACTACAAAAATTTCAAACCTCGCTAGATATTAGGTAGCTTACAATGGCTACTTGGTGAAAAGAAAAATAGCATCAACACAGGCGTATTACAATGCCATAAGTTCAGGATCTGTCCATTCTTTGTTCCGTCTACAGAAGATATAATATGACGTTCGGATAGTAATGTGGGTAATTTTCTTAATGGTGTAGTTTGTCGTTCTTTTGTCAAATTTCAACATTTTCATCATGTCAATAAATTAAGTAGCGCTCTTGTCATATATGCCCAAAGCGCTTATCGAGAGAATTACTAAATTAACCTTCTCATAATCGATTTTAGTTGCTGCACCAGTTTCCTATATTTTTGAGTAATAATGATAATAATAATGCTACTATTTTTATACGCGTACATCACATCAGTTGATTTAACTGTTTTTCATAAGAGGCCTAAATAACGTAATAGGGAATTTTGTGTTATGGATAGAAAATACAAAGCTTAAACGTAGTACTTAAATGACAATCATTATAACGTAAGTGGCAATAAATAAGAACGATGCTAATTACAAAACTATCTGGATCCCTGAACTCATAGAAACAAAACATAGATACCAATGTGAAGCATTAAAACTGGAGCAACGCAAAGCCTGTCCATTCTTTTTTGCGGCTATTTAATCAGCCTATCATAAGGCTCTGTGGTAGGACTTTCAGCTTGAAACATTGTAGCTGCCCTTCAACAAACTGTAGAACTTTGCATCGCCTTTTACGTACTAATTTCATTTTTGAAAAGAAACCAGCAGAACTTAGAAAAGTACAAAAGTTGATTATGAAAATTCCTATGCTTATTTGGTCATTGAAGGGATTTTTGCGTCTATACACCACCCCGCCCAATTTTTAATTAGTCCTTAGTATCGTTGGTAATCTTATTCATATAATGCATTTTGCAAAATCTTCCTCGCAAACCCGATTAACACTCTTGTAAACAGAAGAATGCGAAGCATTGAGAATATGCAATGCATTTCTACGGCTCAGAGTAGCGATAAGCTTGCCTAACGTTTGACCAATACATTTGGGATGGAACGACTTCGAGGCTGTGTTAGAGCTCCTTCCCACAGGTGGACTGTCTTTTTAAACAATTTAAAACAATTTCTTTAGTACTATCATAGTTATTGGAGCAAGAAAGCATAGCGAACACGCGCCTCTCCTCACTTTTAACAATTGTATACATAAAGTACCCCATTGCAGCTCACAAAGCCACACCCCCTTTTGTTTGTTTGTTTTGTACCATAATTACGCTTCCTACCAGGGTTGCCGTCCTAATACTGTAAGAAGGGGGGCTGTGTTGTCCGAAATACATTGACCACACCTTTAGCTACTCCCATTTTTGAACTTTAATTTGCTTGCAACTATTGTGGTGTGAAAGCAACAAAAGGAAAAGGAAGCCAACATAAGGTTGCAGCGTTCTTCTTTTGTTGATAGTAGCGTACCTTTCCTCCCCTCTCCTTTGGCAAATACATTGTTAAGAACTTTTCTAGCCTAAGATATAATCCATAGAGGGGGCTCAGTACACCCAAAAGTTGTCTTAATTTAAGAAGGGGCTAAGCTCCCTGGACCTCCCTCCCTCCACGACACACCTGCAAAATATTAATGATTTTTCAGTAGCTGGTTGCAATACTTTTGCTTTTTCCAGTAGCTGGGTCGTTTCTTAGGGGCTTTTCTCCTCTGCTAGTCTTGCCTTGTATGCAAAATTGTATACAGATTATATGCATATTCCTGAGGAGTTTCTGATCGTATTCGATTCTTCCCCATGCGTTTCTTTTTCTTAGTGAACCTTCTTATCCTGGACAGTCCTTGGCTAGAATATCAACTTGCTCTTATCACCAATTACAAATTCCTTGTCGTCATTTGTCTACTTTCATGCTATTTCATGACCTAGATTTAAAGCACGCCCTAAAAGTAAAATTACTAAATGAGAAAATCTGTTAATTTTTATGGGATCATCAGATGCGTCATGGCTTACTTTAGGATCCATGATTGGAAGTCAGATGATACTAATAGGTTTTAAATCATGGACAGAGGATCACAATATTTCTTGATATAATGCAAATTGTTTTACGTCCACCATGCACCAAATTACATGACCCTTTGTCCTTTGTTGCTAAGTCAGTGTCACATAGAAACGAGATTATTAATAGAAACGAGATTACCAATAGAAACGAGATTACTAATAGAAACGAGATTATTAATAGCGTCAAGCGAGGGGCAAAAGCTAAGGATGAGCATGGAGCAAGATTAAGAAGATATAGTGCCTAAGAGAATATAAACGGAATACACGTTTTTTGTTTTTTAAGATAGTTTTTTGGCCCTGTACTAAAACTTTCTTAACTTATTCACGATTCCAGTATCAGAACTTTCTTAAGATTTTCTAAGGAAGAGTTTTTGACTTCTGATATTTTGTGCCAGCACATTATTGGAAAGCGAAAAAGTTCCATGTACGCCCGAAACGGTGATAAACCTTAACGCAGAAGTTAAACAGTTTGAGGGCAGGCAACATAGCATGTATAACATTCTGTGCACAGAAAGATTGAATTTTGAATACATGCACATCTGTAAGCTTTCTTATGTCTCAAAAATCCAGTACTTAATTTTCTTAGCTTTTTGAACAGCTGACTATTACTGGCTTATACACGGTTTTTTTAAGAAGAAGCCATTTTATAAGCTACCTAATACTAGACAGCCTAAAATTTAAGAAATTTTTAGGACTACAAGGAGAGAGCTAAGAAACTTAAAGCAAATAGCACATTGAAATCGTTACTTGGTTCAACATANAAAACTGTACCAAAACAATGCGAATATGACATTGCTTTAGATAGAATTTAATTCATACTGACGTATTTTTTTGTTATAGGACAAATAGTTTGCTACATTCACGGTGTGTGTATGCTTTCACAGCAATTTAGTTCCCTTTTAAGAAACTTTTAGAACTAAAATGTGGCCAAAAATTAAGAAACTTTTAATACTAGGTCTTGAGGTAGGTTTCTTTAAAAAAAAACGTGTAAACTGCTTTCTTATTAGAAAAGTATGTAAATCATCAATCTTCTTTTTCATTTAAAAGGCCTGTGACATGATTTTTTTTATTAGCCTCGGTGAATCATTTGAATGCTAGTCTAATATATCCAGGGTCTTGGGATGAACTCGTTCCCAAAGACATCATTTACGATAGTAGAGAGTTTACGCAACACGACTCGTCTGCTCATGACGAGCCATAGGAGTCTAGAAACTAGCGCGATATTCAGGTTCGCGCCAAAGCTTGCGAGAGGATGGCGTGTCCGCGCTCGTTTCTAGACTTCTTTGGCTCGTCGTCAGCTGGCGCGTCGTGTTGCGTAAACTCTCTAGTAAAGTATTCTACGTATTCATGGGCGTGTTTCTGAAGCATACACCAAAATGAGCAGAAAGATTATTCACGCATAGTTCTTCTATGTAGTGGAATTGATGAATAGTTTCGAAAATGAGCAGAATGTTTATATCTTTATCGATACTGAAGCCAGGAGGTGTCGCCACAAGGATGAATCAGTCGTACTTTCTGATCCCCTTAGGCAGCGAAGGTTCTCTTATCTACAACTATAGTGTGGAAAAGGGAACTGTAAATTGATTCTTTTCATTGACAGTAGGTTAAGCAAAAGCTTTTGATCAATATGATATAGTTGATAAGCTTTTATTTCAATTCTTCTTCCCTGGTTTCCCTTGAGCTAACTTTAGAGTCATAGAAATATTTCTCTTTTCTTGTCAGAATATGCTGATCTAGAAAGCTTAGTTGATCTCCGTTGTATCGCATTAACGTTTGGAAGGCAAGCCATTACATTTCAAAAAGAGCACTAGTACTCCTCCTGCTCCCCATAATGAAGTCATTTGCTCTTCTCTCTGGCGTCCCTGTCAGTTGGTCTGCAGTTTCATATTGAGAAGAGTCGAATGTTGCCAAATGTCTCTTCTGAAAAATCACTTTTGGTCAGAACCTATTGCCACTACAGTTGCAAGTAATATAAACATGCAGTTAATTCTGGCGCGATTCAATTCCATGGGTAGGTGCTCCATGGTGGGACTGCGTGGAAGTTGCAATACACTTTATTTATGACTTTGCACTAGGCGTTGCAATGCGAAATTTGTAACTGCCCAAAAGAAGTGAAGACGGGATAGAAGTTGCTCTGTGTGGTCAAGTAGTATGGAAGAAGTGCATTTGAGAATGAGATCCTTCCTCCCTAGCAGGCTATTGCTAGGACTTCCCCAACTTCTGAACGTTCTAAATTGTTACAATAAAACTGTCGTTGAATAATTTACGATAGACGTGATTTTTTCCGCATTTTAGGCTAAATTTAGCCCTCTCCCTTCTGGCCACACTCATGCCCCCTATACTTACTCTCACACCTGAAGGTGGTTCTGCAAGAGAAATTCTAAGTAATTTCTAATTGCAAATTACCGCATAGCTTCAGAAACATAGCAGTTATGGAAAGGATAGCCAAAAATTAGATTAATTGAATGATGGTGGTAAAGAAACAAAGTTTCTTTTAATTAGTTTTTTGCCATGCTGGATTTACCATATCCTGTTTATATTAGATATTACGTATACCCATTTCACTTTTAGCAATGTTGTTACAAAGATTTAACAATACTCGCATGGAGATAAAGCTGTTGAATTAAGATATACCTATGTCTTTATCACAACAAGCCATGCTTTGTTATATTTCATTGAATTACATTACCCGTACAAGAAATGTTTGCAAATCTCTTATTACTCTAAGGTGGTCCATAGTCAACAGCACATGTGATTATACATAGCAAGTCTCCGTATATTGAGTTCAAATTTAGGATAATTACATTGGTCAGTGCTTGAGGTAGCACAAACAGAAGAGAATTTCAAAACTTGCCCATCCTGACTAGCACAGCTTACTAGATCAAAAACTTTGCTTCTTCATTCTGTCTTTATAACGATAGATCATGCTAATGCTTGACTGGATTGTAAAGTTCAAAATCTCTACTCAGTTTTAATATCTGTATATTACTTTGGTATTTAAAATGTTTTAAAGCCTTTGTACAGTTGAATGGAAGTACGATAAGGTTACATTGGGTAAATTTCTCATCCAAAAGCTCTAAGTCCAATTAAATATGCTAATTAGACGTTAAAAAAGATTCGATTAGTGGTCTCCGGATAAAACATATTGCTTCTTAGTTATTGGCAAATGCCATTCATATAAACGTACCTACCTGCCCCTCTTTTGGAACACTTGCCTAATCTAAATATCTAGGGGTTAGGAATCCTTTTTTTGAATTGAGATGAGTAATTTTACCTAATTTGAAAAAAATTGTTCTTTCAAATGCATGGCCTTCTCAAAGTAGTGTACAGATTTTGTACTTTCGGAGTCTTGGTATAATTGAAAGCGCGGAGAACTTGTGAGAAGAAAACTGAGGTAGTCTATTTTTGAGTACCCTGTACTTTGATGGTTGAACATAATGAAGATAAGCGTAAAGATATTTTTGATTGATTTATTGCTCACGAACGATTTGTGTTTTGCGGGAAGATAAGCTTAATTCTTTAGAGTTATATGTAAACGATTGTCAAAATTTCATTTCAGATCAGGCGAAGCTACTCATTGGACATTCATTGCTGAGAATTAGAGAGCACAATTGGTGAGTCAAAATTTTCTGTTTCGTCTTCATAATTGTATCCCTGTGTGTAAACTCAGAAGAAAAATTATGTATTAGGCTTTTTTAGGAGGTCCTTCTTAGGATGTCTTCTTAGTACTACAGAACTTTATCACAGCACGAAAAAGCGGCAACTGTGGTACAGTTCTGTAGCACCAACAGACCATTTACGTACTTTCGATGTCTTCTTAGGAGCTCTTTCTTAGTAAGACATTTAGTTATTGTTAATTTTAATGCTGTTTAGACTTTTATGTTTGTGCAAATAACAGAACCAAGATACATTTGTACGGGGTATATGCTACAAAAAGATTTCTCCCTCTTCAAAATCATACATGTCATTTCCTAGCAAGTAAACAAGGTGGCAAGGTTTACTGTGCCGATGCAAAATTGGAAAACTTTACTCCTTATTTTCTTCGAGAAAATGTTTGTTATCTAGGAAATGACTGGAAGTAGGTCGTCATTACTTCTACCTAATTTAGAAAGTGATCTGTAAGAAAGTCGTATTCGAATGCTCAAACAGTCAAGAAAACTTGATGCTGGATTTCTGAGACAAAGAAAGTCTATCGATTGGTATGGAGTAAAATTCCAAGAAAGTCAATCGATTTGTATGGGCTAAAATTCCAAGAAACTTCGTAAATAGATTTAGATGTGCTGTGCACACTTTTCTTTAACACTTTACATTTAGTTATTTATCATTTTTTCAAGTGCAAGTAGAGCTTTTTACATTATTCTCTAAAGTTCATGCGAAATACATCGGAACTCAGCAGCCTTTTGCTAACGTTCGTATTATGAAAGTTGTGCTACGGAAATCTTGAAAAAGCTTAGAAATTTTCAGTGCTGGATCAAAAAAGCTTTCTGATTAAAAAGGACGTTTATTACACCCCATATGTAGTTTATCTGTGAGTACTTAATTACATTAATGTCTTGTTTGGGTTGAGGTAGAGATGAGAAGATGACGGATGGTATGATAGTAATTATCTCACACAGTTTTATTTCCATTTGCAATCATTTGGTTAGAGCTTTAGATTATAGCGTGTCAGCTGATGCAGAGATTTATATAGCATCCTGATATATTATATTTTTGTACAACTTCAGGAAGGATAACAAAATGCCCTTGGCAAGATACAGTGACGTAGTGCTATTTATGCTATATTGTTGTTGTTGTTGCTGTTTTTGTTCACTTTATTTTGAGTAGGCTGTTGTACCTGGCTTATTCAGCTAATTTAGGCCTACTATGCATGCCGTATCCAGGCATGGGACCCCTGATTTAACGTCCCTTTCGAAGGACGGCAGAGTGAGCTGTTTTGGTCGTTCAGTTGAAATGTCACCTATCCAGTTTCTGACCGTACACAGCCATGCTTAACTTCAGTTAAGCTAATGGAACTGGCTGGGCCGGTTGGCCACTCACCCCGCAAGCTTTAAGGATGAAAGCCATATCACGTAACTGCTTTGAAAAAGCTTTCGGACTCATTTGTTTACTTGTTTCCATATCATTAACATCTACCTCCTTCAATGTGACAATCTACCATAGCACCAATAATGAACTTGTTTACCAAAAAACTTAATCTTTACCTGTTTTTCGTTCAACTTCCTCCGCAATGTCCATACAAGAATATTTTTCATACTCTTGAAAAAGCATGGGACCACTCAAGGGCAGGAGGAGCTGCTGGCGATCTATGCTTTCGTCAGTTTTGAGTTAAAACCCATTCATTCTTTATTTCTACTAAACATCCGTTGCTCCTTCCCAGTTGTCATAATTATTTATAAGAGAATTTGATTCCTGAGGTGGCAAGGTAGAATTATAGTACTACTCAGTTTCTGAAGCTTTGTATGAATGACAGCAAATAGAATATCAATACTTTCCTCATATCAGTTATCACTCATATGTAGTATTAATGAAAGGAACACGCGTTTTTTATAAGAAAGTGGCTTATAAGAAAGTAGAACTCAGCTGATCAAAAAGTTAAGAAAGTTCAGTACTGGATTTTCAAGACCAAAGAAAGTTATATGAAAGAAAGTCATATGTTTAGTGTGTGTGTGTGTTTAAAATTTGATGCTTTTGTGTAGAAAATGTTATACATGTTATGTTGGTTGTCGTAGGCGCCGACTTTTGATTTTCTCAGGGAGGGGGAGTGGGGAGGCTTCAATTCTAAAAGTTGTAAAAATACTTACCGTGAATGCACTTTGTCATTATGTATAATATATTTCACGCAGTCGTCGCCTATGTTGGTTGCATTGTAACAATTTAACATCTGTTGTTTCACTACGAATTATCATCATTTCAAGTGTACACGGTGCGTTTTCATTTCTACTAAAATCATTGCGCAAAAATTAGAGTTCAAAGAATCCTCCTTTACAGGTGGTTTGAGGTGTGGGAGTCTTTTTTGAGACACCTGGTTGAGGTTGATTTTTGCTGTTTGTTTTGATTTTAGTTTAATTGTGGAAATTGTATTGTATAATTATTGCAAGTGGTTTTCGTAGACGGAACTCGCCGACAAGGTGTCCTTTCCATCTGTGGCAGCAACAGGAGATGTAAATTTAAGTTAGTTCTTAGTTTGCTTGATAGAAAAAAACTTGCTAAGACAGTCTTAGGAAAGTTTTATACTGGAATCAAGTATCAAACTTTCCTAAGACTTTCTTAGCAAGTTTTTTTCTATCAAGCAAACTAAGAACTAACTTAAATTTACATCTCCTGTGGCTGC
>OLMO02000294.1:6174931-6187337 GCA_900291935.2 Cassiopea xamachana | reverse complement strand
CAACAGAGAAGGGGGCAGAGGGCAAATTGCCCCAGGGCCACAAGCTCCAAGGGGCCTCAAAACACCCAATGCTTAAAGGTCTGGGGCCTCATAAAGTAAACCAGCAGTAATTTTCCAAAGTTAATTTCTAGACCTTGAGAAATTTCTGCTCGCTTCGCTCGCAGGGCGCCCCTGACTTCTCTTTTGCCCATGGGCCTCTGAATTCTCTCGGCGGCCGTGTTTATGGTGACAACATCTGAGCCAAAAAGCCCAAGTATTGAACAAAAGGAGTCAGTTAACGCTACATCCATATTTTGTTGCATGCTTTTAATGTATAAATGCATATGTATAGTTAATTGTTTGAAAGGACACTTCAGTTCATTCAGTGGATATCTATCACCCTGTCTTTCTCCTGAATGGAAGGCCATGTGCCTTTTTGAGACCAGGGATGTGCCGAGACACTATTCTTTGGGGGGGGGACGTTTTTGACCACTTGATCAACTATTGCTACTAAGAAAAAGGTAACGGAAAAACACTGCTACGAACGCTCTTGCATCATTGTCAACGTTTGACCAACTTTCTTGTAATTTGAAACATATTGGTGGGCGTGACACCCCTCTGAGCACATCGCTGTGTGAGACATAGGACTATGATTTACTTACGAGGACAAAGCTGAAAATTTTTGTACCTTACGTTACAGAGATAAATGTACCAGAAAATAGGCATTTTTCGCTCTTAATTCCTTTAAATTATCCGAAAGCATTACAAAGATTTCCTCATCTATACATAAAATCTGCCTCGTTACACGATATCTGGCTACATTTGCCGATGGCTATACAAAAACTAACTAGAATCGTTCATAAGGATTCATATAATATGGCTAGAAGAAAACAATGCTCAAAGGGAATAACCCAGAATGTTTATGTCTTGTATGGCGATCAGTGATTCCAACCACCACTTATTACAAAAGAAGAAGTCTTTAAGCTAAGATTAAAACTATCTTTAGGCAACAATTATTCAATCATTGAATTTAACTACTTGAAGCTCCCAGTTTCTAATTCTTTGTACTGTTTAAGTTGGAGAGCGTTTATGTGCACTAAAAGCTCATTCCGTCCGCTTCATTCGAGTGAAAAATTTATATATTTTAGATTTCAATTTTTCAGTTCTATTTTCAACACATCCAAAAAGATGCTAGCTTGAAACTAGAAAGTAAGATTGCAAGGCAACCCAGGATTCGATATTGCAAGGTACACATTCAATGTTATTTCAAAAAGACGAATTTTCACAGAACCCTTCTGTTGTTGGATGCAGACTATTCTGTTTCTAGCAGATGGGACCCGAAAATGATTTTACTGCCCGTTGTTAACAAAGGCAAAATGTAGTTTTGTCACGACTCTTATTGGGAACTCTCGTTCCTCGAAGCCAAACTACATACCAATTATCTTTCATGGCTCCCTTGTATTTGATTCACAATCAAGTATTCTATGAAGTGATGTTCTCAATTGAACAGGATACAAAGGGCTTCTTACTAGGATTTTGACATATCTTCTTAAATTTGTGGAATCGACCAAAAACCACAGTCGCATTGCATTTCATTCAGTTTGCATAGCTTGACCGTGCTCATCACAGATCTTGCTCAACTGCCGTATTGATATGTCATCCAAAGAAACGTTGAAGTCATTTCATTGAGTTGAAGGCGAGTTATGTTGTTATTAATATTATAGTTCTTGTTATCATTGATATCTGTTCCTGTTATGTTGCTACCATGAATATTTTGACTGCTCAACCAGATAGAACTAAGGAACGTAACTCAAGACCTAACTCCAAGAGTTCCTTATTCTTGGAAATCTTAACTTAAATTGTAGTACCAAAAGTTGCTTGACAGTTTCTTAATTTTCACTACACATGCATTACCATAAAAGTGGTACAGACAAGAAAAACTCCAAACTTATGAATTTTGCCTTTAAATTTGGCTAGAACTAATGACCAAACACAAAGAGGGTAGAAAAGAAGATTTACCAATTCATGATTGTTTGCAGGTATAAGATTTTTTCAAATCGAAAAGTTCCTTAGAGATTTTTCCCTTAGCAGCACAAGTTGTTTAAAAATTTCGGCCTTCCACACCCAGGCTTTCGCTCATTGGTTGAAATTTTTTCTCAAGCTCATTCAGTGATTTTGCAATTGAGGTGAACTCAAACAGCATTACTTCTTGTAATACATTTTAAATCTATAATTTGCTAGGCATCAGTAGCCATAGAGAGACGTTTCACACTGAAATTTACGTTTCAGATCTTGTCATCAAGAGATATGCATTAGTTCTAGTTTTCTGAATGTATGGAGCTCTACTTTTAGTCTACTCAATAATATGAACTAAAATCCTTCAAGGATTTTCAATATGCCTGTACTGTCTGTCTAATCCTGCGCACAACAGTGGATCTCGAATTTCTCTTATTGAAAGTTGGCAAAAGCATTTTAATTACAGAAATGTGGACCTCGTTGAATTTTGCTTGATTGTGTCAATTGACATTGCAATAACTTACTAGACATGTTCCCACAACATGCAAAACTTCTAAGCCGTCGAGATCTTGTTATCAATTATCTTTGGCGAGCGAGCCCGAATCGATACTCAACTAAAATCTGAGAACGATTGATGAAGAGTCATTGCAAATCATTTCACTGAGATCAATAAAGTACTGTAGTAATCCTAGCGTCATAATAGTCATAACTGTCAATGGCTGGAGCATTTCCAAACCGTTGACGAACTGCAGTAGAATTCATGGTCGTTTTGATTGACTGTTTGGAATCTCCATTGATTGGCTCTAGAATAGATCAAAGAAATGAAATCCTCGTTACTAACTGATGTTTTGGCTAGTGATCTGCCAGGGGGTGGCTATAAACAGGGGCATCGAGACCATGGGGGCCGGTGGGGGTGCAGGGGAGCATTGGCCTTCCCACTTTTTATGTAAAATAGTGTGTTCCACTATTGTTACCTGAGCTTATCCCTGATTTTAGTCACCAGGCCCCTCCACTTTAAAAGTCATTTCAACGCCCATGGTAAATCCCCGTCAATGTATGCTGATCCCTTCTTGGAAGATTATAAATAGCAGCTCTAATTTACCATATCTTAGTCCTCCTGTCGGCATTCAGTGCTGGATTTTTAGACTTAGAAAGTTTATAAGTGTGGATGTGTTTAAAATTTGATTTATCTGTGTACAAAATGTTGTGAATGTTTTGTTGGCTGTTCGCTAACAATTTAACTTCGATTTTTTATTAAGATATATCACAATTTCAAGCGTGCATGGTGCTTTTTCACTTTCCACTAATGCAGATGCGCAAAACATTAGAACCTAAAAATTTCAACTACAACAGTCTTTCGAAAGTTTTGATGCTGGAATCGTGTAAATGTTGAGAAATTTTCAGTACTGGATCGCAAAAAGTTTCTTATAAAATGTGTGTAGTTGGCCCCTTGTCCGGAAAATTTCTGACGCTACCCCTAAGATCTACCTTGCATCTTCTTGCATGGAGAAGTGGTTTACGGGTAGAATTTCCCAACAAGTAATTGAGTGACAATGGTGAGCGAATGGATTGCCTTTTCTATAAATGTCTCAATCACCTTTGAACCCTTAACTCTAACATAGTTGCCAAGTTTCAGAAAATAAAGGAGTGCTGTGCAGCAGCACTGAGGAACTGGGAAGGAGCTTAGTCTGGCGTACTCGAGATTACCTCAAAATTTTGGAAATTAACTAAATGGGGGTTTGGAAAAATCTCAAAAAATTAATAATCGAGGGGACGATTTTTTTGGTGCGCTGGAGTACCAGAAAAAGTTTTCACCGTGAAATACAGGTCACATTCAACAAAAGGAATTTCTTCTAATGTTGTTAGTTGGTCGAAGTTTTGGAGGAGACATGCAAACTTCCAAGTACTCTTCATTGTTCAGCACTATGCATCTTAGAATGCTGGAGATTTTTCCAGATTTGCTGGAGCGCGCTGTACACAAACTTGAAATGCTGGAGTTTCCAGCAGAATACAGGAATCTTGGCAACTATGCTCTAACGAAGGTGCTCCCCTGATCCCACTAATTAGACCACAAATGGGGATCATAGGCCTAAATACTGTTTAATAGGACTCATCATAGAATTACACTTGTGTAAACGATCGCAGAGGCTCTCATGCCAACAAAGATATCAAATAACCATGGCCTGTGATTACCTATCACAAATGGAATTCATACATGGAAAGTGGCAAGATAATTTCCAGGTGGTGGGGAGAAATGCGGGCCATTATAGATATTTTGTAAATTCCATCATTTTGCCATAGACATGCTAGCATAATATTGTATTGTCTGATGTAGATTGATTTCCCTTAGTAATAGAATGCAATATGTCATAGGGGAAAGAATGCAATATGTCATACGTGACAAAAACACCAAACAGAATAAGAATAAGACATAAGGACGTATATTGTTTGCTGGGGATATTCAATATGTCGTAATGTTCTTTCAATTTAGACATCAAATATAAGTTAATTTCGTCTTGGTTTCTTGGTACCTCCTATATCATATGCTTTATATAGCCCTATCCAATGCATTTCAATAATTGTTGATGCAACGTTTTCTGCTAATTAGTGACGGGGAGAAGAATGCTTTTGAGTTCAATGTGGAATGGTAGGAATGCGGGATGAGGTTCTTTCGTAGCATTTGAGTGCAAGATATGAAATTAAACGTAGAAGAAATAGAATTTATTGGCGTAAGACAGATAATTTGTGAGGACCCTAAATAAATGGATTCCCCAAGCGAATTTCATTTGAAGTGATGATTGACGATTAAATCTATGACACTTTCTAAGCCTGGAAACTTCTTGGTACCACATCTGGCAAAAGAAGGAATAGATTAGAAGATACATTTGCACTTTGTTTACGAGTTAAGTTCTCAAGAGGGGACTAGATTCATGAAGTGTGGACTTTGACGCTGCTGATCACAGAGATAATCATACTAGGCACTATCTTGCAGGAGCCTAGGCACCAAAAATTGAGCATATTTTACTTATCCTTAATGTTGTTACTATTTCTTTCATTTCGTTGTGGAAAGTAATTGTGATGCATGTATATGCAAGGATCGGATCAGTTCACAGCAAAGAGTTTTAAGCCACTGATTAAATGAAATAAATGAGATATGTCTGATGATTGAAAGGTTTAAGGAGGTTTTGGCTGGTCAATCACCATGGCATATCTGTGTTTACGATCACAGTACTGAACTTATATCTCATCAATCGCTTTTATTGCCAGTACGAGGTAAGTACGAGGTTCTTAGTGAACAAATCCGGAAAGGATTTTGTATAGAGACTAGGACATGCCCAGATAAGTGAAATAGATAATTTTTATGAAAGAAAACAGTAAGAACATTAAAAAATGAGATATTGTTGTATTTGTTGTGGCAAAGGGAGGGAATGAGAAGTCAAATGCGTATCATTTTATCCAAGCTTTAGCCAACTTTTAAGTCTTTATAACATTTTATCTTTTGAAGTGTTCAAGTAGCCAATCATTTCATGCAGTAAAGTATTGAATTCATTGTCAGAGTCCAAATGGGGTCGGGCAAAAACTACATAGCGGTTAGGGGCTGTCGGCATTTTTGGTAACAAGGCAGTGCAAATGTCGAAGGCTCTTGGTGTTAAACTGGCTCCATTACACACCACTGAAAAAAGGAACCATTTTAATATTTCCCGCAAGTTAGAAAAGAATTTTGGCGTAGTTATTTTGCAAGTAAGACCCTTGTTTCAATTTCATTTAATTTATTTTCAAATAAAGGAGGGAAGGCCTTCGGTTGAGATTTGATGAAAGTCTCGTTCTCATTGTTGTTGTTGCTGTTGCTGTTGCGTCAGCAGGTACCAGAATGACGTCTTTAGGACAGCAACACATGGTTGGTCAAAGTGTTGATACCTTTGTCAATCTTTATAATCAAATATTTGAAGGAATGCTTTGTTTTGTGGGTTTTTTACTGAAGGGAAATAAGCTATATACTGCAAATAGTTTGACGATTTCGTAGCTTTTACTTATTTGCTATGAGTCGACATTTTAATGAAGCTTTAATTCTTTTCAATGAAAGTTTCTTTGTAACAAAACTCCAAGTCTCGCTGTTCATCTGTTGGGAAATAAATCCTTTGAGAGTGGTTTTTGTCTGGTCACAGTTGTTGCGAGTGGCTCAACTGACTTGAATCAGCAAGAGACAACAATGCGTACTCAACTATCCTTATCTGCCTCGAGTTAAGCAAGGTCAATTTTGATCTCGAGATTACTATTTTACTCTGCAGGGGATCGTAAAAGACCCAGTGGGGCTCAGGAATGTTCTACCATTCCAGAATCTTGGTTAAAGATTAGCTCATCCAATTGAAAGTTGTTTAATGACTTGCCTCAAATTCGTATCTGAACTGCCTTACTTCGTCTAGGTCTATACCACTTCGTTTTAATAAGCTTGGCTGGCAGATCCAAGAGCTCATTCACCTCAGGTAAATGAAGTTTTCTTGATTTCAATTACTCGTTGTCATTTATCAGCTGGGGTATGATGAGCGTATGTGTCATATCAACTACAGTACAACTGGCTATTGTTTAGAACCGTTACAACCTGTATTGCTCCATACTCCAGCAGGTATGAATCTTTATATGTCATGACAAATTTATCTATCAAAACACGGCTGCTTTTTGTAGGAAAGCAGCCATAAGAAACGATTTTTGAGAGCCATATAAAAAATGTACTCAAAATATTACATGAAGATTATATGAGGTAGTTCAGAAAGTCTTATCTTCTATTTGTCTGGATGAAAAGCTTTTAGAACTGTATGAAGTAAAAGCTAAGAGACTGTAGAGCAGGGGTGATTTCTAGGGTGCTGTAGAGATCAGTTTGAAATGGCGGAAACATTGCTGAAGTACTTGTTCGTCCAATTTTAAGTATGCTGCATCCAATATTTCCGCTTTTTGGACTGTCATTAAATATATTCTTTAGTAAATATAGAGTTTACTTGCTTGTTTTCAGAGAAATTTTTGGTATTAGGCACGGCTGAATTTCTTACAGAGAAAACCCATGTAGAAATGTGAAGTTGATATGAATTGAAATCAGCAGCGAAAAAGGTTCAGTTGACCAAATATGCTAAGGTGCTGAGACCAGTGACTGAGACCAATGACTGAGACAATCAATCATGTGTTTACATCCCGTTAATTTAATGGCGACGTAGTTCTGATTCCATACGGGGTCTGTCGTATGTTGGGTTGAAGAGATTTTCCCGTCACAAGTTTTCAAAAAGAAGCTATAAGCTTATTGCATACAGCAGAACCTCTTCTTTTGACCTCTTCCCCAAGAAGAGGCAGTTATATCAAATCAAGATGAACATGTAAACTTGACACGTACGCGAAAGAAAAGGGAAATGGGGCATTTATGCACCAGGTTTATGCCGCAATGACTCTGTGATCAACGCTGTAAATAACGCACAAGCGGTATATGTTAGAACTAGCAGCCACCAAGTTAATGCACGTAAAAGTATCTGTGGGTGGCTTCTGTCCGTAGGTTTTTAAATCTCTGAATAAAATTTATGATCCTCAAATCACTGCATGTAATGTTGTTCGGAAAGATGCAGTCAAGTTCAATTTAGTAATAGGTGCGATTCACTGTCGGAAAGGTTCAGTTCTGCATACTGCGTAGGGCAGTCAAACAGTTGTGCAAATCCATGTTGATTTTGATAAGTCGTTATAAAGCCCCAGCAATTTTTCATAATTTATGCAAAGTCCATTATTTATCCATGAAAATGCAGAGGCGGCTAGCTAAAGGCCTACCGTACTCCACACTTAGATTTATGGATTATGTTGTAATCAAGTTTCATGCGTTTTATATTCAGATGTCAAAATAGAAAGGAAATACTAACTCTTGCTATATTTTGTGCTCTTGTGTTTTTGCTATACTCTTGCACTCAGGGACTTAGGCACTCGTTCTAAGGGACACTCGCGCATGTTCCGAGTGAAAATCTCGCATGTTCTGAGGGACACCTTCACATGTTTTGAAGGACCACCTAACAAAAACAAAAGGGTGATTTCATAAACATTGCATTGGGGTTGGGGGTGTGTTTCCTTTGCCCTCGGTCCCTACTTCTATTCTTGCATAGGTAGTTGAATGGATTGACTTTTGTGGATGGCTTGGTATTCGCTATTACGACACTCTGGTATAGTAAAGAACCGTTCAGCATGTTTCACACTTATGAAGTAGGAGCTAGAGCATGCGCAGGAAGCATGCGCAGATAGGACTTCACTTCGTAAAGTTTTTGCTGCGCATGCTTAATTTGGTGGCTTCATTTCTACTTCAACCAGACTTTTTGTACCTTAAAGTAATATCTTGGATGACCCCTTTGATACATCTCGTGATAGCCTCATCCCTACTACATAAGATAGAGATAAATTAAAATCATTCTAGTTTTGTCTGTCTTGTAGGTACTTTCCGTCCTTCTTGCTCTTTGATCTTGCACCTTTGATCTTAGTCTTTGATCTTTGACCTTTGGAATTCTATATCTAGCTTCTTTGTAGTAGCTTATAGTGGGTTAATGATAAAGAGAGGGCCTCGCATCAGGAAAATGGACTGATAGGCAGGGCCACCTAGAGGGGAGCATGGGCAAATTACCCCAGGGTCTTAAGGTCCAAAGGGCCTCATAATGCCAAATGCTTCAAGGTCTGGGGGGCCTCATTAAGTAGCCTGGTAGTAATTGTCCAAAGCTAACTTCTAGACACTGAAAATTGTCTGCTCGCTTCGCTCGCAGGGGGCCTCTAACATCTCCTTTGCCCCGGGGCCTCTGAACTCTCTCCGCGGCTCTGCTGTTAGGTCACCCTTTACTTATCAGAGCATCCATGTATTGTAACACAGACGGTGAATTATCTTTCTGATATTTTGTCAAAGTAACAGTAATGCTTTTATTTAGAATTTTTGTGATGATAGAAAAGGAAGTTTCAATTATTATCTTTTGAAATGTACGGTTATATGTAATTGCCAGTAAGTAAATGCAATGGGTTTTTGGTTTTTTGTATTGAAGGCTGAGCTGATAATTTCTTCATTCATTAAAATTTACTAATTTATCTTCTTAGCTATTTCCTCATCAGTTGACTTGATTAATGATTTTACAACCAGATTTGATTATGATTCGCCATTGACTAGCCCGTTAAATCAACATTTTAATGTAAATTCGAAAATCACTTCCTCACTAGATCCCAAAGAGAATGCTCCGTGCCATTCGATCAATCTGCATATTGTTCCTTGTATATACATCTCCCACTATTGTTCAGCTTTTACATGTAGATTACATTGCATGATCCAATAAAGCCCTTTAAAATTTAATTTAAACTGTACACCAGTTCATACAGAGCCTAAAATAAGGGATATTGATAGATGCACACTTTTGTGTAAAAGATGGGCGTCGTCCTTCTTTGGACTTACATGATGGACATGAGGGAAACTAAAAGCAGCACTTTATCCAAAAGTCAAAATTTCACCCGAAAATGAATGCATCCTAGTGTTGTCCTTAAATCGTAAACATAAATGCCATCTTACACTTATCTAGCGGAAACCCTTATCAATGTTGGTAAATCAGGACAGTCTTAAGGCTGTGCCCCAGAATAGTTTTTGAAACCATGTCCTCTAGTTTGGCATAGAGTGCATGCCCCAATAATACGATAGATATGCTCATATTTGAAGGAGTCGATAAGTGGATTTGCCCTATTTACAACCTATAGGAAAGTACACACCTTCATCAAGTACAAACACACAGTTTTGATTTACAACTGCACAAAGTGTGACAAATACACACTTATTATAGGTCTTGTGTTGATAGCCACGAGGTTCAAATTGCAGAGTGGAATTTTCAAAGCTACTTAAACAAATTTTCGCTGCTTTCTCTTTGAATAGCTCAGATGCACCCAATCTTTTCACAATATTTTACATGAATATTTTACGTGAAGGTCCTCTAGAGTATACTTGTTTGAATTAATCAATATTCTCTCGAGGGATCGGTATACACACTGTTTTTAATAAGAATGCCCAACTTTTTTCCGAGCTGAAATATTCTTAGGATTTTCTAATTTTGAACCTAAGATTATTCGTAAATTATTCTTAAGTTTCAAAGGTGTAGCTTGGCCTAAAAATGAAAGGAATATATTCAAATCTTTGTTGATGTGATAATCAATCATAAAGCAAATCAGAAGATGATCAGAAATAGTAAATATTGTATTGATTGTCCAAACGTTTATTTAAGTTCCATTATAGCTTAAATACACAAAAATTCTAAGTCTTGATGAAACTTGGACCTTGCATTATTCTTATATTATTCATAAGTTTCAGCGATTCTGAGAACGAATATTCTTATAAACTTTATTCTTATAAAGTAAAGAGTGTGTATGCCAAGTATACTTTCACGGAAAACAAACATAAACAGAGTTTGCAAGAAGAAGCTTGCCATGTTTAGGACGCTTATATCCATCTCTAGAGGAGACCTAATGTCTGTGTACATGTCTCTACAAACAGCATGCTACAGCAACCTTTCTGGCTCTCCCCACACCCTTCACGGTCCCTCCAAGTAACCATAGACCCTAGAATGGGAACCACAGCATTAGCTGGTTGAATGCAATGACTGCTGATATCTTGCATTGAGAGGGAATGTATGTCAAGATTGGCCAGGGCGACAATTTGTTTTGACATGCACTTTCATTATCACCACTGCTGTGTAGACTTGAAATATTACTTGTGAAGTGCTTGAGTACAGTCTGGTTCTGTGGTCTGGCATTGTTGAGATCATTTTATTAGCTCTATCCATAGCTCTATCATATGCACTCCAGCGTCTCGGATCGTGAGCAATCTTGGTTATCATTGCATATCAAGCTAAATATACGTTTCTTTTTTTACAAGATGGCTTTTTTGGTCCAGTACTGAAACTTTCTGAGCTTTTCAATGATTCCAATATCAGACTTTTCTTAGCACTTTCTTACCAAATTTTTTTGAGTGCCAATGTTTTGCACATGCACATTAGATAGAGGAGAGTCAAAAGCTCCTTGTACACCTGAAATTATGATAAATCTTAGTAGATAGCAGAAGTTAAACTGTCAGAGGAAAGCCAATGTAAGATGCATTACATTTTGTACACAAATAAATCACATTCAAACACTTATGCACAAATAGACTTTCTTAGATGTCAGAAATCCAGTTAACTTTTTGAGCAGTCGAGTACTACTTACTTATGAAGGACTCTCTTACTCAAAAAAGCATGTATCATCAAAGCCATTGAAGCAACTATTAAGATCACTATCATCAAGATCTTGTTGATTAGTTTCAGTAATAAGCAGATTGATTTTCTCTACATATTCTTTCAGTCAGACATTCCCGCATTCATTGCTTCCTAGCCAAACAGCAAACATTACGGAAGAAATACACGTTTTTTTTTTATAAGAAAATCATTATTTTGCCTGAGCCTCAATTTTCTTAACATTTCCCGCAATTGAGCCTCAGATTTTCTTAAATTTTTCTTAACTTTTACTGACATAAGCTGGCTACAATGGTTTAAAATTTCATTATTAATATTGTATACATGAATTTGAATTCCATCTTTAACATTTTGAAGGCAATAACGACGAAATACCGATTTTTGGCCTATAAAAACAGTTAATTTTGGAAAATGAGCCTCTTGATTTTCTTACGATTTTCTTAAGATTTTGACGATTTGAGCCTCATTTTCTTATAAACTTTTTTCTTATAAAAAAAAAACGATTTGAGCCTCATTTTCTTATAAACTTTTTTCTTATAAAAAAAAAAAAAACGTGTAGGAGAATTCATTTTAAGGGCCCACTTTTTTCGTTTTCACCATGTAAGTTCAGTCATCAACTTGGGACTCATTGTGCATTCAACGTAAACTGCATGCCGAAGTTAGAAAGCCAGGAATATGTGTGGTACCCTGAAAAATGTGACTGCGTAGTACCAACGCGAGATCATAGCAAAAGAAAACACATTTAGTCCAGTTGCATAAGCCAANATTTTTGGCCTATAAAAACACTTAATTTTGGAAAATGAGCCTCTTGATTTTCTTACGATTTTCTTAAGATTTTGACGATTTGAGCCTCATTTTCTTATAAACTTTTTTCTTATAAAAAAAAAACGATTTGAGCCTCATTTTCTTATAAACTTTTTTCTTATAAAAAAAAAAAAACGTGTAGGAGAATTCATTTTAAGGGCCCACTTTTTTCGTTTTCACCATGTAAGTTCAGTCATCAACTTGGGACTCATTGTGCATTCAACGTAAACTGCATGCCGAAGTTAGAAAGCCAGGAATATCTGTGGTACCCTGAAAAATGTGACTGCGTAGTACCAACGCGAGATCATAGCAAAAGAAAACACATTTAGTCCAGTTGCATAAGCCAA
>OLMO02000294.1:6130377-6174831 GCA_900291935.2 Cassiopea xamachana | reverse complement strand
ACCACTCCTGACTTTACAAACGTCTAATTTGTTTCCATTACTTTCCACGCCGAACGCCAAAAATAGAGTTGAGTGCACGCCGAAGGTCTTTGCTCCTATGTTTATGCACTGCACCATGGCTTGGAACATTGAGCCTGTCATTCACATCTGTCCCAATTCTGAATCACTAGCTAACTCCTTTGAGGGCCAACATTATCGTCATCATTATCAGCAGCATTTTAAATTCTTCCCGAATGACGCCTTAGCTTCCAGTGAGCCTCCGATGAGTTTTGCGATAAAGTTACATAGCTTAGCAAAAGTGTAGCTCCAAGCTTTCCGAGAAAACAAGGTGAACTTATATGTAAAAGATACTATTGTTCCGAGGGGTCAATCAGTTGTGCGTTTCTTTCAGTAGTGGTAATCAGCCAGACTTATATGACATTTTAAAAACTTATCGGATCTTGATACAATTGGGAAAGTAGCCACTTGTTAAATCCATTGATACTAAGGATGAAGGAAATCTCCTTAAAGACATCTGTTAAGAGCACATTTCTTTGAAAGCTTATTTCAAAGGTCTTTATGTTAATTGATCCATTTTGATATAAATTCACGTCCCCATTATATAATCGAGTTTATTTCGACACTCTTCATAGATACAACAGCCACTTGGACCTACATGCACAAGGAGGGAAGCTCAAATTAAAGCTTTACCACGTTCAGGTTTGTCTTCATATTTTTTACGTCCATTTTAACTCGAAGAGGAGGCACTATTATTTGCTTTATGATGACCATGGTAGCATTTGTGTATTTGTCTACTGCTTGTATGAGACCATGAATTCTAGGAGTATTTGCTGGCAACATTGGCTGTTGTAAATTTCGTGTGCTATATGATGTATACGCAATTCATCAGCCATTCGTGGGCTAAAAGTGTAAGTGAGTGAACAGCTTCGATAGCCTCATTGATTCATTGATGCTACCCAGCCGTTCTAGTGCATTGTTTTGCTTATATCAAAGCCTTAAGTTACAGAATCACGAAATTTTGGCATCCTTTTAGATGTTTTTGGGACCGGAGTTGTTACATGAGGCTTCAGATCTCAAAAAAGCTTTATGGTGTTCAACACAACTATTAAATCTTGTTTGACTAGGAGCTTTGGTCAGAGCTCTCAGTCAACCAAGATGAAATTTTCCAGACAGAATGCTTGTAGCAGCCATGCCATATTGATACTCAATTGATAATATTTCATTCAAATGCACTACTTCTTGTCTGCCTAATATATTTACACTATTGACAATAGCCAGGTTGTATTTCAGCACCAATGAAAACATCTGTAAAAGTAATATATAATTTTTTATAAGAATAAATTTTTTCACAGAATCACTGAAATTAGGAAATAATTGATGAGTAGTGCAAGGCTCAAGCTTCATTAATACTTTGAATTTTTGTATATTCAAGTCATAGTACTGCTTTTAAAATTAATTTTTGCATTATCGATACGATAGATAAATTTTTTTCTCTACTTTTCTTTAACTCTATGATGAAGTAAGACAGCAACTGAGATTAAATATAGTCCTTTGATTTTCAGGCTTCGTTACACATTTAATATTTAAAAAGAAATTAAGAATAGTCTGAAGCTCAAAACCCAAATAATTTAAGAATATAGAACCTCAGCGAAAAATTGGGTATGCTTATAAAAATAAATATCGTATTAAAGATTTGTGAAAAGTTGCCATAGCCACAAAGAGANAAATATGAGACCCATTTGAGGAACGTGCTTAAAGTTTCGGCTATACAAAATACACGCTTTTTTCAATAAGAAAATCATTATTTTGCTTGAGCCTCAATTTTCTTAACTTTTCCTGAAATTGAGCCTGAGATTTTCTTAAATTTTTCTTAACTTTTACTGAAATAAATTGGCTAGAGTGGTTTACACTTTCGTTAATAATTTTGTATACATGAATTTGAATTTCATCTTTAACATTTTGAATGCAATAACGACGAAATACCGATTTTTGCCTATGAAAACACTTAATTTTGGATTTTCTTACGATTTTCTTAAGATTTTGACAATCTGAGCCTCATTTTCTTATAAACCTTTTTCTTATAAAAAAACGTGTATGTTAAAAAACCTCCTTGGAGCAATTTATGTTCCTTAGCCTACAATACGTCCCCATCCTGTGTTTACGAATTATTTGGGATGTTTTCGGGGCTGATATTCTCCGTCAGAGAGCCAACTTTGGTTCAAATTTATTGCAATTTTTCAATTACTGTCAACTGGTTGCTTTAGTTTCGCTAGGCCATNTGGTTTTGCTCTAGTAAAGGTAGCAGATGCATATCTGTCTGGTAGGGGCAGTGGCAGAAAATGCTTCTTAGGGGGTGTCAGGTCTCATACTGTCGAGTAGCAAATGTATGCAGATGTACTAGATCTAACCAAGTTGTTCCCAAACTGTGGCTCGCGGTTCTTTATGGGGGTAATTCAAAAAGTACCTAGTGGTAGAGGGTGGATGGGTATGCACTATTTTTTGTAACAAACTGTTACGGAGAATATAGGGATGGGGGTGTAAATTACTTTCCATACGTAACGCTAAAAATTTAGTGCAATAGCTCTGCTTTTTCACTTTCTGACGAATATTTCCAAGAAAAAATTCAATCAAAGAGTTTATGACTTTATCAAGCTTGAATCTTGCACTATCCCTAATCAACCTTTAGTTTCAGCGATTTTGAACTATTATCTTTTCCTATACTGCATCGTTATAAGGAGGGAGGCATCAGCTCAATTTTGACAAGCTGTTACATAGGGGGGATGGAGGGTCAAAAGGCAGTTTTTCTTCATTGCGCACTTTTTGAATCATCCCTAAGGGACAGCACGACTATTTATATTTTTTTGTGATTGAAGAAAATATGCTGCAGATGTAGGAGGGGTCATTCACCCATTACGTACCGTCAGGTTCGCCATTTGTTGAGACCCCATTCCTCCTCCTATAACGCTCCGTGAAGCATAGCCCTCCAAAAGAGTTAAGTAATCAAAATACCTTTCCTCCCCCTTAGAGGCGTTACGTGATCGTCTACATTGAGTACGCTGAGTTGTGGAGTCCGAAAAAAGCTAAGCCTTCCTCCGACAGCTACTTCTTTACCTAAAACTTTCTATGTCTAAAACCTTCATCATTACAAAAGTAAAGGTAGTCCCGTATACTTTCGTACATAGGGGATTGCCTGTTAGAGATGACACTTATGCTGAGCCATCGGCATGTGAAGTAGGGTGGCCAGTTCCTTTCCTCGCCGCCTTTATCTCCCCAGTGTTCCCACTAGGTACCATTTGCTGCTGGGTGAACAGTGAGCGAGCGTTCAGTCAGGGCATCGAGTCGGGCTCGAACCTTAGACCTCTCGCATGGGAGGCATGCGCGCTAACCACTATGCCACCTCGCTCACATATCATTATACATCATCTAACTCAAACTTCCCATGTTGCCCACGCCACGTTGCATCATTTGCATGCATCAGAATTTTTATCAACTTACTGTTCCTTCCTCAACACTAGGATAAGCATGAAAAACTTTCCTCCGACTCACAGCCCTGAATTTTTTGGACTCTGCTGAGTGAGCAACTGAAAATCTTAATTCTTTGATGTGTGAAGCCTTGTCCAAACCAGCCTAACAATGTTGCCCAGCAAATTGCTAACATTGTTTTATTGGGTGTAAATGTTGCGCTGGTTTGGCCACCCATGTTGGGGGGCATTGTTGGGTGATGTTGGATGTTGTTGGATGTTGTTGGATGATACCGGAATGGTTTGACCACTTTATCCATCAAAATCACGTTCGTGCAGGCGCATGGTAAAAGCCCGTCACGTTTTGAATTCATTTTCACGTTTTGAATTCATTTCCATTTTCATGGGTCGAAGGAAATTACGGATGCGATTTATTATTAAATAGTCCCCTTTCACTTCTCCTTTGTCTGTTTTCTGGTTTTGCCGCATACCTTTTATTTCATTATTTTCTACGCTATCACCCAAAGTGTCAACCATATCATTTACTAAGACTATAGAACAGTAGTCCTTCTGCCGTAGTTGATTTTCAAGTGGCCTCTCACTTCAAACGCATTAAATTAAAACATATTATAGTAAACCTAAATATGCCATGGAAAGTTTCAGTTTGTTGATATTGCAATTTCCAATATCTAAATGTTGGATTCTAATGCTGTGTTGGTTTTGCCACCTCCACATCCAACAATGTCCAAAGAAGTTCCAACAATGGTGGGATTTGTTGTGAAAATGTTGCGCTGGTTGGCCAAAGCTTCACACAACCTCGCGTAGCGCTGACCCTACCATCTGGCGTCATTTTCCTTCGTGGAACTTAAACAATTTCTAATATGCTCACTTTCAATAGATAAATGAACTGGAAATAAGCAGCATGTGTCTTTTTCACTTTCAGAGCGCCCCATTTACTACTTGTATAGCAGATGAAGTTTGGAATATGATCGTCATACTTAGCTGTTTAATATGTGTTAATATGTCTTATCTCCCTGAGGTCAATGCTCGTTGCCCATATTCCAAGCAGGATGGTTTATTGGCCTATAGTCGTCCAGAGACGCCGGAGCACAAGAGCGAAGGCGAAGGGAGCGCCCCCTGGCCTTGAAGAGCAGGGCAATGGGGGCAAAAGTGCCCTCTTCGCCTGTCTACTGATATAATTTTTTCGCATTTTCTTGTTACATTCGTTCTGTTCGTAGGGTCGACTTCCTACTATCTTCAGGGATTCAGCACCTGCCATGAAATGCAACGATAGTTGGGAGTGTATGTTTATTAAAATTAGCTCTTTAGTTAAAATTCTGATGTCATCATGACGTCACAATAAGTGCGGGTGCCTCCCCTGCCCTACTGCTGCTACGGTGTCCCTGTAATAATCAGTATCAGTACCTTACAGGTTTGTGCCAAAGTATTGGATTTCAGGGTGTTGCAGCCCTCAACTTTTGCCATAGTCTTCGGTAGTTCTTTAACTTGTCGTTAATAGCTGGCGAACGATCATCGCGTGTAGTTATATATAGTTCAATAGTCTGTACTAATATCTTTTTGAGTCTTACTCAAGTAGCTTACTCGACTGCTCAAATAGCTAAGAAAGTTCAGTACTGGATTTTTGAGAGTTAACAAGCCATATGCATTTAAAATTCGATTTATCTGTATATGGAATTTTTTGTATGTTATTTTGGCAACTCTTTAACAGAGCAGTGTATTTTCTGTTGTTCGTTAAGGTTTACCATTCTTTCAAGCATACACGACACTTTTTCACTTTCCATAATGTGCATGCGCAAAACATTAGAACTGAAAGTGTTTGCCAAGAAGAAAGTTTTGATACTGGAATCGTGAAAAAGTTAAAAAAGTTACAATACTGGGCCGAATAATATTTCTTGTAAATAATGCGTGTAGTAAGAAGACCATTGTATTAGGTATCCCCGGTAAGCCCGGTTGAGGGGTATCACCCTCCCAGTCAATAATTCTGTCGGCAAGTCAACCAAATTCTCAATTTCTATCGGCGAATTTGTACCATTTGATTGTCACGAAGTAGGGCAATTAAGTCATCACTTTTTAATCTCTTTTTTGGTAGCGCTGTAAAGCTATAAAAGGGATTAATTACATTTATATCCAAAGTGATCCGCCCCCAATCTCCCTTCCTTCTTCCTCAATCATGCACTTTCTCTAAAATTAGCTATGGCTATCGAGTTTCATTGTATAGCTCCAACCCCATGTATACCAGCTACCCCATGTTTTGCCTGTCACACCCACTTTTTCCAGCAAATGTAAGACCTATACCCCCTTAAAAAGGATTTTCTAGAAGTGGCCCTGCTGCTAGGTATCTGGAACATTCATCAATGTTCCAAGTCATGTTCGTGTCGGAGCTATACCGGTATTTTTTGATAACGTGGTTTATCAGAACGTAAAATTCAGCTTGTCAAGAAGGTAAATGTTCAATGCTAAATTTTTGAGACCTAAGAAAGTCAATATTTTTGTATGCATTAAGGAATCCAATTACCTATGTGTAAAATGTTAGATATTGTGTTTGGTTTTTGTCAACCGTTCACCTCCCTTTATTGACCAAGAGTCATTACTAGTTTATGTGTACATGCAGCATTTTGGACTGCCCTTTTATGTGCATGTACAGATCATCGGATGTCAAAGCAATTTTGCTAAGAAGTCTTATGAAAATTTTGATATTGAAAAGCAAGAGCACATNTTTCTTATAAGAAACTTCTGTTGGAAAGAAAGTGTCACATGCAACTCATAACCAGCAAACTTGGACTTCATGCCTTGTAAATTTTTGGTCTCGCATAAGTTTCCTTCCACTATTGCTTCCAAATCTTTCTTTTTCCTGTTTACTTATTCCCACTCACTTCCCACGTTAGACTCCTCCATCAATATATCCTACAGAAACATTACTCTTCACCCCGATGCATAATATTTCCTAGTATGCGCATCAAGTTAAATCAGTGTGCCCATATCTAGCATAGTACACACATTTTTTTATCTAGGAAAATCTCTTTATTTCCTGAGCCTCAATTTTCTTAAATTAACCCAGAATTCTTCAGTCTCTTAAATTACTAGCACGAACTGCGTTACAAGGACTATGCTGTATTTGCTAATTCTTTTTAAAAAATCGAACTTAAGTTCTATGTTAATAATTTTTTGCCTCCCGCATAATAGTTCTTTACTTTTGACCTTCCTATATTCACAGCCAGAAACGGGCCAGCCATCAAAGACTAATGGCATTTAGGGTGCCACGCCCTAATTTTGTAACGCGATTTGGTTGTCACACCACTTTCAAAATCTTGCTAGAGGTCCTCACGCCAACCCTCACATTTTGTCATCGAATTTGGACGAATCAGAAATTTATCTTGGAGAGGGGCAAGTCATTCCAGTCCCGCCATAGCGCCACCACTATTCACAACCAGCTTTCATTCAACTTGCAAGGAGTATGAATTGAAATTGGTGAAGTAGGTAGAAAGACACATAGCAGATGTGACACGTGACAAATAGCCTAATTAGAGGACGTCTTAATCAAAATGCTATTGTGCTGTGGATGGATATTGTAAAACTTATAATTATCTACCAAATAATATTGCAAGTTGAGCTTTTGTGGTACTTTAAATGGATTGAGGTTCTTTGAAGGCTAGAGAACATGTACTGTAAAAATGTCAAAAATTTGGAGATAAAATTTTAGCCAAACTGGATTAAATGATCAGTGCTCTTTGTACCCATAATTCCTTTTAATGTTGCAATAGGAGTAACCCGCCCACGCGAAGTTGAAATTCAGTGGCGTATGCGACGTAGATTGGGGGTTTGGACAGCTCTTAGGGGCCCCCAAGTTTTTGAGGCCCTAACGGGCTTTTCAGAGCAGGCACGTATCTGTAAGGGGGCAAGGAAGGCCATGCCCTCAGAATGAAAATTTTTACATGGTTTTGGCCCACACAAAGATTGTGAACCTGGAGATATGATAAGGCTTTTTCTCCTCAATACTGATTGTACAGGCATGTTTAGCCCCTCATGGACATTTCCTCCAGTTATGTGCTTACTTCAGAGGATTCCAAGAAGCAAGTTTTTATTTTGGCAAAAAAAATTGGGCACCAATCTTGCGCAACTTTAAAGTGCCCAGAGTGTCTCTGCTCAAATCTGCCTTTACCTAGCAATGTTGGTAACGCATTTGATTGGGCGCAAAGGCTTCTGGGTAAGAAGAATTGTGTTCACACACAGTTAGCATGCCAAGGTCCTAGATTGCTATGTCAGAACTGTGAGTCATTTCTATATCACACTGTACATAGGCCAGTTGCAACAACTTTTTACGTGTGTTGCTACAACTTTTATGCAAGTTGTAATCTACAAATACATTTAGCACTTAAGATATGGTGGTACTGAAAATTAGTGCACGTTAAATTCACCGTCCTATCTGCATTGTATATTGACCATCATTGATGACATTGCCAGGATTGTATTGACAAACAAAAGGCAGAGGTTAAGCTTTGTTTATTTCTGATATTGCTTTAACTTGCAGTTCCGACTTCTTGACAAACGCGTTGACACGATCTTACTGTGAAGAAACTGCCGGAGTTGGTCAACGGAATTTGGACGCTACTGTGTTGCCAAATAACACTGAATCACTCGCACATGTTTGGTAAGTTTTTCTTTTTCAACCATCTCTTAGCTTTAGCTATCCACCAAGTATTTTAGCTGAAATTCGTGTGTTGAATAGATATGATATTTTCATAGGCTTGCGGATATTCTCGGGTGTAAAGTAGGTCATTAACCTTTGTAGTGATTGCATGGGGCTATTAGGCTAAAATCAATGGCTGATTGAAGAGTGATTTATTGCCCCTCTCGTCTCATTTTTGGTTCTAGAAGTCAGTCATTTTTCAGAGGAATACTATCCTGCCTTCCTCAACATTGAACACTGTTTAAACAGCGACATAGGAAGAACTGTTAATAGGAAGCGGTCCCTTGCCATTCGTTGTTCACTTATACTATGGTCTATGGCTAGTATCGGCCGGATCATCCGAGGAGCTTTGGAAACGATCCTTGAGTACTGTTGTTTCCGTGAGATCGTCTGCGATCGTCTGAATCTGTATTTTCCGTCTATGTTCCCTATGCTTTTTGCGGCTACAGAATTGCTCGTTGTACGTCAATCGTTTGAGAGCAACTTTCATAGAATCACTTCGATCTCTCCGAGCATGTTTCTATTGAGACGATTGCGACCCCCTTGGTCTTCTAGATCACTGGAGATTGTGTGGAAAGTGTTTCTATAGAAGTGTCTTGATCATCTTTGCAATTTCCAGATGACTGAAACAACTTGGACGATCAGAAAGATTACATTTAGTCTCCTAGTGAACCAGGTTTACTCTGGTCTATTTATAAGATGACGTAGGAGCTGGTTTACATATTACCTAGTGCTAGACAGCCAAGAATTTAAGGAACTTTTAGAACTACAAGGCAGGAGCTAAGAAAGATCAAACAAATTGCACATTAAAGCCGTTGTCTAGTTGAACGTAAAGCTAAGCCAACAACGATGTGGACATGATAATGTCTTAGATTTTATATCTAATTTTGTTTGTGATTATACGTATAATTTGCTATGTCCACGTTTTACTTACGTTTGCACTGCAATCTTATTTATTAATTTATAAAACTTCTGAGAAACTAGAACTAGATCGTGCTCAAACCTTAAGAAGCTTTTACCACTAGAAGACCCTGAGCGAGATTTTTTGTCAAATACAGTACAAGCATAATTGACCCTTGAGAAGAAGACGTACAACATCGTCACTCCCTTTTTCTTCCTGCCGTATTGCCTTGTTTAAAGTTGCACCTTCCAAGTGAGAAGTAAATATAGTCACGTAATTTATGCCCATTCAGTCTACATTTCAAAGCTTACTTTTTCACCCATTGTGTTTCTCGTGATTCTGCGCAGATACATTCTGTGTATTGCCCTTGTTTGTTCTTGATGAAAGTTTTTTTGGTATTTATTTGAGCTAAGAAAGTGCGCGTTTTTTATTAGAAAACTTTTTATCAAAGAAGTGCTAAACATGTTTACGATATCAAAGTAGTGCTAAACATGGCTGCAATAAGAATGTAATTGTGTAGATTTTTTCGAAAGAAATTAGTCAGGGGGGAGGTGGCTTCTATTTTAGACTGGAGAGTATATGTGCTGTGAAAATTAAGGGTCTATTTGGGAACTTTTAGTATTAGAATTTGATAAAAAGAGGTCCAAAAATGAGGAACTTTTAGAACTAGGCCTTGAGCTAGGTTCTTTATTTATAAAAAAGCGTATATTTTTAGCTCATATCTTAGTAGGGTTCTAAAATTTCTGTCTTTAGAATATTGTAGTGTTTGTCTTACATTACAAAAGCGCTTTCTGAAATAGCTACTATCTCTAAGTTTTGGCTGTTCCTGTCTAATAGTTGTACAGTTACTGTTAATTTAACTATGACTCAGTTCCTATCAACTCATTTTTATTTCCGTTGTCTTATAAACGCTTGGAACAGAGTAAACGAGACCATAACTAAAACCTTTGTTGCTTCAAATGACCATACTTAATATTACCTTAAATCATTCAACGCAAATTTTTAGACAGGTCTTTTTACACAGGCCTGTTTTCTAAAACTATATTTTTTGACGTCATCATTTGACACTATCCACGTGACCGTTTGCGTAGAAGCAATAACTGTCTGTGTTTGTAAATGGCAGCAAATAATTTCTTTTCTCCAATGGCCATGTATGCAGACATGCAGTAGTACTTTCATCCCAGTGTATATTTTGGCATTTTTCATCGCCACAGATGATAGCCAAAATGTTTCTAGAAAAAATATGGCTCGCCATTTGAGGTGGTGCAACTTAGGCAAACTTGGCCTAAGTGTTGATAGAAGTCGCCAAAACTCACCAAATTACAAATGGGGAGCTTCTACAATGGTTCGTGCTTGCCACAGATCTGGTGCAAAAAGGACCTAGAATGCAGTCTGGCTTTCTCCTACACGATATTTTTATAAGAAACCCAGCTCTAGGCCTTGTAGCTACTAAAAGTTTCTTAATTTTTGGCTACATTTTAGTTGAAAAGTTTCTTAATTTAGCGAGCTAGATTGCAGTGAAAGTGCACACAAAACATGAATATAGCAAACTGTTTGTTTTATGGTCTGTTTGTCTTATGAGTATTACTTCGAACCAGGTAACGATTTCAATGTGCTATTTGTCTAAAGTTTTCACCTCTTTCCTTGTACCTCTAAGAGACTCTTAAATTTTAAACTGTCTAGAACTATGCCGCTTATGAACTGTTTGCTTACCAAAAAGAGCGTGTAGTTCATAAGCCCACGTGAGCTAGAAAAGTAAAGTTATAGAGAAAGCTTCTTCTTTGTGTGCCATATCCGAGTCTGTCGTTGGCGACCATGCTCCTAAAACCATTTCTGTCTTGTGCTAGCCGTAGTATTTCCACTGACTTCGCTCCTGCCGCCGTCGCCAGACCTTGAAGAAATTCTTGTCCCTGTCTTCCTCTGCTCCTAGATCTCTCGACTCTGCCTTGTAGACTCAGCTTTTCAATCGACTCTTCTCTAACGATGTGCCCGAAGAATCTCAGTTGTCTCTGACGAATAGTTTTTAACAATCTCCGTTCCTCTCCCATCATTTCCAGAACCTCTTTGTTTTGTTTTCTTATCCATCCATAAAATTTTTTTCATGCGACGGTAAATCCACAATTCCATGGCTTCGAGCCCAGGAGAGAAAGCGTACTGTGCTCTAATTTGATTTGTTCTATTGTGGTGTGCTCTAATTTGATGCAATTGTTGCAGAGAAAGTGCTTTGAGCCTTCCATTCCATTCCTTGCCAATCATGCCTATGAATTATTTTTCAATTCTGGATTTTTGTTTGCGTTAAAGTTAAATACCGTTGTCACACGACCCGGCACGATTATTGCACAATTATGGCACAATTATGTCTATTTTCGGATCATAGTCCAATAAAGTGCCATATGTCAAACACTCCTTTTTTAAAAGAATACCTAAATTTTTTCCGAGTTTCAATATTCTTAAATTTAAGCCTAGAATTATTCTTAAATTATTGTTAAATGCCAAAGGTGTATCTTCGCCAGAAAATTTAGCAAATATATTCCAATCTTCGTTGATGTTTTACTACATCATAAAACTAAATAAGAGTTTATATTTTGTATCGATAAAGCAAAAGTGGTATTATAACTGTGATGCAAAAGCTTCTAATGTCTTGATGAAGTTTGAGCTTCTTTTAAGAATAATTTAAGAATAATGCGAGGCTCAAGCTTCATCAAGACACAAAAAGTTTTTGTACCACATTAAAAAATTCCAGCAATTTTTACCCTCAATATTTTAATAAACTTTATGCTTTAAAAAAGAGCGTATTTTATTGTGTTCAGAACGCAGTAAAATGTAGTACAATTGACTTCAGTTGTCGCGTACAATTTTCCGGTGGACGTTGCTCTGTAAATATGAGTTTCTAATAATTCACATTTCGACGTAAGTGTATGTTTTCTCTAAGACCACAGGAGGAGCTGGTCCCATGATCTCCACTTCTCAATATGATCGCCCCAAGTATGGAAAGATTGTTGAGATGGCATGTTTTATGTCATTTTTTTATAGTTTGGCATTTTTTGAAATCGAAACCTGGCAACCCTCATACTTAAATATACTGTGCATGCTATCCCGACTTCTGAATCCAAGCATCGCGGAAATTGATATATCTCGCAATTCCTACATTAAGTTTTTTTATACCAACCTCTGAATTTGGACATTGAAACTTTGAGCTATAGTTTATATCAAACAACAAGAAAACATTGATCCGAGATTGTCTCTGTATGGCGGCAGTGAGAGGATTAGGATGTCCTGGTAGATGCCAGCAAGGAACTACCTGGGCAGAAGGCAGTCTGTCGAATACACTTATTCTCATTGTAGCTTCAGTCCAGACAGGTTTGGTCTTGATCTATAAGTTTTTCTTGTTTATTGTTCTTCCTTGTGCACTTTGTCCTGTCAGTTCTACATAGAACATAAGGCCGAATAAGCGCCCCGGGGAAAGAGTAAAATATAGGTATAATCGCCCCTAACGAATAAGAGCCCCACTAAAGCAGGAGAGAGCTCTCTTTGAAATGATTCGACTGGCGTAAGTGTCTAACACAAAACGCATTCTGATGTAGCCATATAATTACGCTACTCATTATAGATGACATTTAAAGAGTAGTCACCCTTCAACTTTTGGATTCCTCAAAGGTTAAATCAAAATGAAAATATTTGTTTTTTCGTTTTGAAATTTCTTCGAAAGACGTCGATGATGACGAAGTTGACATTGTAACTGCATAGTATACCTCTTGGTCTAGTTAAAATGAGCAAAAATAATTGTCGAATGGCTGAAAATTGTTGTTCTTGTTAGCTGTACCTAACAAAATTTAATAGGCGCACTTGCCTATTAACCACCCCTACTCGAGTAACCGCCCCTGATTAAAGGGCGCAATTTTTAATAAGAACCCGGGCGTTTATTCAGTTATTTACGGTATGTGTCTGTTCTGGGGGCCTTTATGATCTTTTTGGTTTCTATGAAAGTGCAAATTAGCACCTTATTCTAAATTTCCGTTGGTGTCCTTCTTGAATTGGCATGTTTGAACTTTCCTTCTATATTGAATGGCACAATAATACCGTAATTGCCAGTGCATATTTACTGAATGATGTGCTATTTTCATTTTGGTATCATGATTTCGTAGGTTCAATCGGCACTTTTTCAGACTGGTCGCGTGAAATCCTTTATTCAAATTGGAAATGAAAACTGTTGAGTCACGTTGTCAACTATAAATCATCAACTTCCAGGAATGTGTAGGCACTCGACTTAGCTCAGCATGCTGTTTTATAGAAAAGGAAGTATTTGATGAAGTACCTCGGATCACTCTGTTATCATGAAACGAAAATGTACGCGTATTTTTCAAGCTTTTTTGTTGGGGATACGCATTCCTGAAGTTCATGAGCTAAAGGGCATTCCCCAAAAGGAATCCAAGAGAATACGTAGAAGGCATATTTTCAGTTTACTTCATTGCGGACAGTGCAGGGGGGATAGTGCATGGCTTGCGCATGACAATAGATTCCCCGGCCATTCATATTTCATATTCATATTAACTTATTTGTACACGAATTACCCTTCTGCAAAACTAAAATAAACTTAGCAATACATCATAGTCATAATGGTTTAATTACAATAACAAAAATTAAAATAAACCTTAGGCTGTTCTTCCAAGAGGTCGTGTTTGATTTATAGTCAGCTCATCAAATACATTTTCAGTTGTTTTATGAAGCCAATGATTGGCTTTTAACTTCAAAAATCTGGGGAGTCCTTGTTATGCTCAACAATTTAGTAGCAGGCTTTTGGCAGTCATTTCCAAGTTGCAGTGTCTCAACTCTCAATTGATAAACAACCAAGAAATACAGGGCTTATCGTGTGTACCATTTCCATAATTTCCATAAAGCATGTTGAAGGCAACGCCTCATTCTTTGCTATACGATGTTACTATAAGAAACTCAGCCAAAAGCCTAGTTCCAAACGTTCTTATTATTCTAATGACTAAATTGTAGTGCTAGAAGTTCCTTGATAGTTATTTAATTTTCACAGCACATTTAGTGCCATATAACCATATTTTCCCTACTGGAAAGTTTGCTTACTGCCCGGGCGACTTCAATTTTTAAGAATTCATAGTGCGTGTCCGGGGTGAATTCCTGGAATTTTTGCGCGGATAAGATCTCGGAATTTTTGCAAATTATTTCGAATCAGTCCTGTTTCACATCTAAACAGGACTAAAAGCCACCTGAGTGTTCCTTTTGTAGCGAGAGTTACTTTTGTTTGACTTTTTGCCTCCCCAAGTACGCCGCCAGAAAAGCACTAGACTGATTGTGCACATCCAGTATTGTAAAGCGCGCAAGCCAGTGCGCGGGCAAGATATTGCTGACGCGCAGCGAATTTTCCAGTCTGGTATATCTTTAATTTTCAATATACATTTAATGCCACATAACTATAGACTAGTTTAAAAATTTGGAAGTCCCTTAGCTTTCTTTCCGTTAGTAGTATAAGTTCCTAAAATATTTCGGCCGTCTACATGTAAGTTCCGTATGAAGTGGTACTTATACAGCAAAGATTTTAGATAGAAGTAACATAGCCGAAAAATATTCAATGAAACACTTAACCCAGGCACTCTGTCAGTTTTGACTGCAAATGATTTGAACCGCTTTCCTAAATCCTTGATTGCCATCAGTTCCTTACGGATTTTTCCTTTAGTAGTACAAGTTCTTTAAATATTTAGGTCTTCTACATATAGCTCTGTTATACAGTGGTTCCTTGTATACAAAAGCGAAATTGAGAGAGATGTAAAGCAGAAGGAAGTAGAAGAAAAATCAAATTGCAATCCTAAAAGTTTCTTAATAGCTCCTTAATTTTCACTGCACATTTAGTGCCATGAAACTATAGACTGAGACAAAACTATAGAAAGAGACAGCATAGCCGAAAACTATTCAATGAAACACTTAACGCAGGCAATCTATACCAGTTTTGGCTGCAAATAAGTTGAACAGGCTTTCTAATTCTTGACTGCATGCAGTTGTAGCAATTTTTTAAATTGAGTGGTGACTCGGGGACTTTACCTATAGTATATCAACTTCTTTATATACTCCACCCTCTTCATATAGGTTCCTTATAAATTAGTTCCTTATCTAGAAAGTGGGTATCACGTCCGAAGTCAGAAGCAAATGTACTTTTAAGTTACGTTATAGCTTTAATTCTAAAGTAGAAAATATTAGTCTGCACTTCAGTCCCTTTTGGTTGGTCAGCATATTATGTTTCAACTTTTAGCGCCCTCTTTCTTGGCAGTACTTCACTCAGGGATGTGCTGGTAGGGGGGGGGCGTCGCGCCCCCCAATATTAGAGAGTTTACGCAACACGACGCGTCTGCTCATGACGAGCCAAAGGAGTCTAGAAACTAGCGCGATATTCAGATTCGCGCCAATGCTTGCGAGAGGATGGCATGACCGCGCTCGTTTCTAGTCTTCTTTGGCTCGTCGTCAGCAGGTGCGTCGTGTTGCGTAAACTCTCTATTATCAAATTTGCAAGAACGTTGGTCAGAAGTTAGCCAGGCAGCAAGAGGGCTGTTGGCCACAGTATTTTCTGTGACCTTTGTTTTTTTTATTAACAATTTAGTAACAATAGTTGGTCAATTGGTCAGAACACCCCTCCCCCCAACAGAAGGCGTCTCGGCACATCACTGACTTCACTGTTAATCAAACTTACGGATGCAGATAGCATGCCTACCAACAACTAGTGAAAGAGGACAGGGAGGTTGATAGGTTGTCAATGGTCATTGAAATTGGATGAAAGTTTTCGTTCTATTTGAGCACTTTAACTCCTGTCATGCTGACTTGAATTCGTTCCTTTTATGTTGTGATTCAGAGTATTGCTAAGCGATTTGTTTATTTTTGATATCAGAAGAAGTATTGCAGGAATGTTCAAATGCTGATCTTACAAATGCAATATGAGAGTCGAAATTATCCACCCATAAACAGAACCTTCATGTGCACCACTTAACAGTACCGCCAAAATGGTAGATGAGATCTTGTGTGATTAGCACCCCAATTCATCGGTGCCCTTCACAAGCTACTCGCTTCAAGAGAAATTGCATGAAACCTGATGGCACACGAGCCGTGGGCTTTAAAGTATGCAAATATGGAATTAGTTTTCTGTCTGATAGGGCTATCTTCTTGGGATGATAAATTGATTTGTAAAGCGATAAAAGGTCTGGAAGAGGGATGCATTTTTGTGTCATCCAGTCAACTCCTTTACTTTGTAAATCATTACTGTAAGAAACTCCTCAATCCGCGTATCATTCACCCTCAGTGTAGTAGAAGTAAATCGATAGCTAGAGGGCTCTATTAAAGCTAGGGGCGCTCTTTTCTTGTATGTATCTTAATATGAAACTCTGAAGTTAATCCACGCAGTTATATAAGAAAATGATGACGTCGTCCGGTAAATAACGCAGTTTTGGTACCCTATACAAGTCCGTAGCTAGGCCTGTGCGTCAGGAGTGGCAATATTACGAAATCTGAGAACTTATGTCGTACTCCGTGTTATCAAAACCAAATGGATAATGTGTGTCCAGAAAAAACCAACCTTTCTAGTATGCCACAAAGATCAAGTTAGAGCTCAATCCAAGTTTCAGGAGATCTTTCCGTAGCTACAAAGCAAAAGCAGCAAAATGTATTGCAACAGCATTTTCCCAGGGGTGGCAAAAAGCTGGCGTACTGATACCCAGAGGTGGCATTTGCCACCCCATGCCCCCCTCATGGCTACGGGCCTGACCCTATAGCTTGTCTACTAGCAATTTCTCGAGAGCCTTTTAAACCTAAAATAGCCTTTTACAACAGAATAATGCAATGGTTCCCAACCACCGTTCGGCGGCACATTAGTGTGCCGCGCGGAATGATTATTGATGTGCTGCGAAGAGATTTTATTTTTGAATTTATTTCAAGTGATTCCAATTTCCAATAGACAGTTGAAAGTTAGCATATCGAAATTTAGCATCTGGAGTAGAAATTGTTCATGTTTTGTGATAGGTGTGCCGCAAATATTTAAAGAGTTCAATAGTGTGCCGCGATATAAGAAGGTTGGGAACCACTGGAATAATGATTCTTCTATGCTCTTATTTCCAGAAAATTTACAGAGCTGGGGGACGCGCTCCCCTCGCTCCCCCTCCTACACCACGCAAGGGAGGGATAGTGCTTCTGTAACTCTCCCTCCCTTGCTCTGTACATCATTTGGACGCTTGAGCAATGGTTTGTCTCATCATGGACAGGCACCATGTATTACACCCATTTGAAGAAAATCAGCGTCTAGTTTGGTGGATTGCCATCTTCATACCTGTTAATCTGGTAGAGTGCAACTGTTCCAAGAAATGCTTTTCATTCTCTGTAGCTTTTTGGTTGGAAGGTCATCTCATCGGCTACTTTGCTCTCTAGTGCGCCTTGGCAGAGAATCAATTTTCAGTATTAATGTGAATCCATGACTTCTTGTCATAATATTAGAATTTTAGCTATAATGACGCAAGTATGATTCTACAAAGGGAGCTAGAGATCTAATTCAAAGGTTTGATGATGACTTCAAGCACCATTCCTCATGTTAGCATTGCCTATTTGTCTAGAAATGTTGTTGTTTGCTATCTAATATCACTGTTGTGAACGCCTGCATACTAAACGCAGAGTGTACTTCATTATATAATCTGCTATTCCTGTGTTTTATGCATCCCATTTTGACAGCGTGTTCTGGCTCTTCAGAATTCACACGAATAATATTCTGTTTTGAAACTTCATTATAATATAGATCAGTAATTAATTGCAATTATACGTCTCACTACTTCAGGCAACGTACAATTCGCTGTCAAAATCACCCACATATGCAGAATAGCACAATTAAAACAAAAAATAGGAAAAAATGCAACTTCAAAAGGCAAGTTTGGGTCTATCCAAGGTTTATTTCGGTGACAAAATATGGAGAATGTGCACCTGACAATTACGTTGACAATCTTCGATAAAAAAGATTTTTGTAAAGGGCTATTAAACAGTACAGATTTTTTGAATATGAGAATCAATCTTTAGTCTATTATCAATTTGGACACCAAGAAGTGCTCTGTGTCACTTACTTTAATTTTGAATTCATTTTTTACTACAAGTTCATCAATATTGGTATGCTGTTTGCTGACAACCATAGATTGGATTTTGCATTTGTTGGCAGTCATGTGATTATAATTAAACCACTCAGTGCATTTGGTAGTGTTTGTTTTAACTAATTTATTAAGGTGGCAGCTGATAGTAAAGAGCCTAAATCTATTAGGCATGATAATTTGCATGATAATTTACTATCAACTGCCTCCTTAAGCTCCTCAATACTGCTAGCAGAAAACGTGATTGCGTTCTCATCTGCAAAAGTACGCAAAGACCCGCTGCTAATAATAAGGAAGATGTCTTTTATAAAAATATTGAAGAAAAGTGGACCAAGAATTGATCCTTGTGGTACTTCTTGATTTAGGGAGTCTCGTGTGCTTAAGTATCCGCTTAACTTCACAGACTGCGTTCTGTCTGAGGCATTGATGATGCTACCTGCGTCAGCAATCGCATGATAGTAACTGTCTGCACATGTGACTTTCGTCCTATATTGCATTGTCACAACTGATCAAAAAAAATTTGTGTCAAACCTTAAGGTTAACTATAAACGCATTTTTCTTAAGGAAGCAAATGCTTTTTGCTTAAAGCATTTAAGGAAAAATTTCACCCTTTAGCAAAAAATTCGGACAACTGCAGACTATACTTGGCCCTTCATGCTTTTTGCTTTTAGTAATAATTGTTCAACTAAGAACCATGGGCGTGTAATTTTGCAATCAATAGGTTTGTTGGAAGACAATCGAATGGAGAAAAATCTGCGGTAATAGCTAAACTCATGTTCACACAACAAGAAACAACCCAGGTTCAGTCTGGGTTGAAGTGGCATAGGTTAGTTTTTATCGTGTTAGCGCAACTATAGCCCTATTATAACACTTGATTTGTCTCTCAAGAACGTGCGGCTTGTTGCTGAGAGTTCTTCACATCTTGTTTATTACCTCAACCTGAGATGATCTTCACATGATAACGACTAGTATTATGGTATCCATCACATGCAGTATCCACAGGGGTGATTTCTAAAATTTTTAACAAGGGGGGTTCTAGGTGCAATATCATACAGTGGGTGTAGCCTATGTGCAGCCACGTCCATATTGACTTCTAGAACGATCTTAGTAACCGTGTAGCAGTGAGGAAGTTCATCATGGCAATACAATACAAAACACTGGAAACAAGGTTAATGCACTTTGAAAAGCAAGATTAATACAAAAAATTATTGGAAGGGGGGCTGAGCTCCCAAAATGAACAAGGATTTTGGACTCTGCCACCTAAGCCCCCAGAAATCACCCCTGAGTGCCCATTAATCATCTCATTCCTCGCTGTGAAAGTCCATACGTGCCATGGAAATGTAAAGAACATTGTATACTTTCAAACTGTTTGCACCCCCAGAACTAGACCTTGGGCCCTAAATGAAATTGAATCCAAGCCTATCTCTAGAAGTGGGTCCTTCCTAGGTTAGTTCTTGATTAAAGAGTGATTACCATATGGAAACCGAGGTTAAGGATGAATTCTTGTGATTCATCGAAATTGACTGCTTATATTTGTTCAAATTTATTTGAAGCGTTTACTCTGAAGAGAGCCTTTTACACGACTGTTCATGTTTATGATGCTAATTGGCCTTTTGTGATTTACTGTGCGTACGCCAATACACCTTACGAAAACCACGTTCGTGGATCTATCGTGCCCTAGTTGGTCTGCAGCTAGCGAGGATTTGTTTATGTCAGAATTACGTCATACTGTCTACTTCAAATTCAAACAAGGTGTAGGTTTTTGAATTCATTGGATTACTGAAAGTCAATCAGGCAGTTTTGCCCTTAATTAGCTTTCGTTTGCTTACTTTTCATATTTAGTTTGGTAGTCCCGTTTTTGTATGCCTGCGACTGTGTGTGATTTATCACTTGACATACGCCAATGGCATGCACTTATTACCACAGCAAGTGTATTCATGCTAACGCGTCTGTTTACATTGACTGATCTGTCGCTTCACACACACACCAAGCTAAGCCGTCCATGCCCTTCGTTCTCTGTCTGGAATCGTTGATGCACTCTTCTAAGGTTCGGGCAAGTTTTGTTTCGGTAAGTCATCAAAACGTATGGTTTCTTACGACTTGCGAAATTGAGCGATAGCTTGCGCCAGCGAACTGTCCCCTGCAAGCTCCTTTTCTACCATGGTGGTCTGGTTTTCTTGGGTACTGTTAAAGCCGTATATCATTGGACACTCCCAGTGTTATATCATTTGCAGGATTTTATCTCCATATGCAAAGGGCAACTTGTAATATTTAGATGTCGAAGTAAGTTCTAATTTCTGTACAAGAATGTCTACAGCAAAGAGTTGCAGTTTCCCTGAATGTAGACTATGAAAATATCATCAATGATGATCTGTCGTTCACTCTATTAAAGCGCTTTACCCTAAATTTGAATTTTTATGTTATATTTTTGCTAATAAGTGTAATTGTTTCAACTCGGTGTGTTATTATGACATGCTAGCATTTCTGCTTATACGATCGTGGTATTTTGCAATTTTTCAATGGAATGGAACATAATGTAGTGAAGCGTGTTTACTTTCTATAAATGAACACACACACACAAGCATAAAGCTCTGTGGTACGCATATTAAACTCATTTTTGATTATAAATATATATATATATATATATATATATATATATATATATATATATATATATATATATATATATATATATATATATGTATATAATATATATATAGTCTACGAATGTGTAAAGTATATACCAAATATACTTTTATATATTGTCTGTATATATGATGTAAGTATTTGAATTTTTCAGATATTTGTTAGAGGTTTATCCATCTGAAGGGCTCGATAAGTGACTTCATTACTGGTAAGTTCAGAAATACATTTATGCTGTTCTCATCCCAATTTCTCTAACATTTGTACAATTAGCTTTTTTGTTGTCTAATTTCAGATTGCTTTTAATCTTATTCTTCTGCAGGTTTTGTCCTTTGCCTTGTGCTTTTTCATTTCTGCCTTTTCATCTCATCAAGATATGTTTCTTCAAGAGTCTGGTTTTCATAGGTGTGTTTTTGAGTTTGACCAATCACAGGCTCAATCTTCTACGACGGGTGCTTTTTCTTCTCTTTTTTCAGCATCTAGGAACATCAACTGTTTATCCAAAGTTTTATTTTGACTTATTTAGTCGTATATAGTTTAGGGGTCAAATCAAGGATGAGTGAGATTGATGGCCAGGCCGCCTTTTTCGGGGTGTCTTTATGTCGTTTTCTATCATTTGCATACTTCAATAAATAGATCTCGCCCATAGCTCTGTCCATTGGTTCTAGTTGTGTTCTCGCGTTTGTTTTGCAAAGAATGCCACATTTGTTCCTGTAATCTGATAAGTACTTAGTGCCAGGCTTATCTCAAAATTACGGGAATGTGCATACTCATGCAAAACTGAAGCAGTCTTGAAAAGCGATTCCACCTTCACAAATACACAATTGTGCACCTTGATTTTGTTTTTTGTCAGTTAATTTGATAATATTACATGCTCTCGAAGTTTCAATCCTCTCATCTATTTCTCATTACACGTTTTTTTTAAAAAAACATGTCTATAAGAAACATGAGGCTGACATTTTGGCAAAATTAAATTAGGAACATAGGCAGGCTATGTTTAAAATATTATCTTGCAAAAACTGTTTTTGCTAGTACATCTTTGATCAAACTAGCAAGAAAATAGAATGAACATTCATTACACACCTCAAAAAACCTGAAAATCCTTTTTCTAGGATCACAATGGCATAATCTTGGTTGTTATTGTCATTGGAAGTCTTTAAATTTAAGAAACATTTAAGAAACATTGAATACTGGATTTGAGGGAATATTAAGGAGCATCCAGACTGAAGCCAGAGAGTTTGTTTCTTATAAAAAAGCATGAAGTACATTGGTGCGTCATATGCCAAAAGCTCAACATGTGGTTACTAGCCGCACAGAAGAGCTGAGTTTGGCCCCTCCCCCCTATGGTTGACAAATATCAATTGTGAGGTCCAAAGACTTCCTTTATGCTGCCTTCCTATGAAATGTGTTTTATTTTTCTCGCAATTGCTTGCGCTGCTTCACTGTCCTACATTTATGCAAGGACTTTAAGCTCAGACATTATTGACTTTTGACTAAGGTGCTCAAAATGCAAGCTAGCCTCTTTTTCGTTTCAATGAACTCTATTGCTAAATAGCTTCGTTTTGAAATTTGGATTTATCTGGAATTATGTATTGCATAATTGTTGGTCTGCTTGATGGGCAGTCAGTATGGTAGACGTAGGGTGACTTCATTGAACTAGTGATATATTTAGGCTGATTAATCTTTCTACGCTTAGATACGATTTAAGCTTATTAGAAATGAATCGGAAAAACAAAATAACAGCTTGACCAAACGCTTTAGAAACTTGAAATCGTAATGACATTGTCTGAGATTGTTATAAGATGTGCTTGTGGCATTTTGTGTAGCGGTTGTATCACTGAATTGTTCTCACAACCACATCAGTTCATCAAAATATTACATACCTAACTGTTATACCACGGTCTTAGTAAATAATTTAAACCTGATTTCAATTCGGTTGTCCATGCTGTTAGATCTTTGGATTGCGTCTTGCGCGTTAGGCCACTGCTCTTTTGATACCGCTGATCATTCAAACTTTATGTAACCAGATTTTGCTGTGCTATTGTGAGAGCTTTCCATTTAGTCTCTGAATTTTACAAGCGATTGTGGCCTGGCTAGCTTCATCTGAACTTCAGTTGTGGTTCTTTTAGAAAAGTCTTTACCATAAGCGTAGGAGAGGGGGTGGCGGGGGGGATGCAGCCCCCTTAGTTGTTGGGCAGAAATCTGCTACATTCAAGTAATTTTCCTGAAAGAGCAATAGGAAATTCGGGCAACTTTTCTGACTGCTCTCCAAATCGCCTTGCTCAGACGGGCAGAAATTTTACAGCCCCCTGAATTTGAAGCCCTCCTACGCCTATGGTCGTTACTATGAAGGTCTGGATACATGAAAATTTGCTATCTTTACAATTCTCCATGCTATCATTAGAATAACTTCAGCGAGAGCTAGTCCCGAGACATAAAAGGGACAATAAGGATGAACGTAGAAGAATTTGTTGGCACGGGGATATATTGGTTCCAGATAAATAAAAGTTATTTCATCTCCACAAATGGAAACTTCACAGCAGTTATTGAGAAATTGGAGAAACAAGATTACTTTTTGAGGTTAACCTTCTGCTGTTCATCAATTCCTTTTGGCACAAAGGCAATTCATCGTTTGCTGAAACGGTGTTGTAAAACGATGTTACCATCCATTGGCTGTCAATTTAAGCAGGCAGTGCCACTTTTTTCGTCACTTGTAATTGTGTGCTCTTTCCATTCAAATACTCGTTCATGTATTTTCAATTAAGATACCATGCAATCTTTTGCCCATAGCAGTGGCGTCCTGTCATAAAATTAGATCTTTTTTTCAGACCTAACAACATGAAAGGCACCGCTCTTTCGTTGTGGTGAGACGTGGTTTTGTTAATCAGTTGGGAATACTTGATTGCAGTTTTTATGACTAGCTGTCTTGAAAGGACAGTGCACCTAAGCCTACTATCTTAAGGGAGTGGGGCGGTTGGCAGACTGTCACTCTTTACTTTTGCAGTATTCTCAATGTAACATTCTCCTTATTGATGGCCCCAATAGCAACACAATGGCACTGATCAAAGTAGTGCTCTCGTGCGCTGTTTCCTTCTTGATTAGTGATTGTATGGGCAAATAAATTGCTTTCTTCCAATTTGCTTTACGTATACCGACATTTCTTTGCATTTATGAAATGATATAAGCGTGTGCTAAATCATAATCCACCTATGTCTGTGCTTCAGAGAAAGAACTGAAGGCGCAATTGATCAGAATAAGGGCTGAGATTTGGGGCAGAGTTAAGATTTTCTGACAATGGTTTGTTGACAATGAAACACCCACAATACACGCACTATGCAGCAAAATACACTCGAATACCATCGCTTCATGTTCAAACATTGGTGATTACATAAATGAAGAATCTATCGATACATTTGCAGTGTATGGAGCGGTTTAATTGTATGTATCCTACAGCATGTCTTAATTGCTAGATTATCCCATTAAGCTGAGCTATGTAGGCTGTGGTTGTTGTTGATGCGAGGCAACGAACCCTAACAGCAGATCGCATCCAAATTAGAAATAATTTGTCCTGTTACAATATAACCATTGTGGCAGGGTTACCAACAACGAAGGGTTTATACATAGCTGATGTAAGCCAATTTTGCTTGGGTTTTAGTCAGAATATTTGATCATGGAATGCAGGCTTTGATTTGCAGATAAGTCATTAGCAACGTTCAACAGTGAATTTCTCTTGCTATATCATCATATGCGATGGAAAGCTTAATTTATTCCTCAGACACAGTCTTCTCCACCCTTTTTTCACAAGTCATTTATTGAACCACTTTTAATGTTTAAGTTTTTGGTTCTTACGATTAGGATAAAAAGAAAGAATTGGACATCTGGTTGAGTTTAAGAACAGTTACAATTTTGTTTATTTTTCTACCTACTAGTTTTAACTTCATCTCACGCTTTTACGTATTTAATCTCAATGTGAGAGGGCTATTTTTAATCTTAATGTGAGATAGACATTTTTACAGCATGCCTTATGCTTTCCAGCATGTTCAGCCGCTCAACACATGTCTAATGACATTTTAGAAAGAGTTTTAACATCAAAAATAACCACAAACAGTTATGGATGGTGCTCAGTAAGTCATCGAAAGCGTTTTCTCAGGTTAGCATTGATTGCTGCGTATGCTACATCTGGTGTTAAATGACATGGATTGGAGATGTGAATTTTAATTCGAATAGTGTTGGTGACTTTTTCCCATTCTGCCGCCGATTTAAGGTGGTAGCTATTTGCTTGAAGGCGATTGCCAGACCTTACTTTCCTGCTAGAGTAATGTGGTATAGAGACACAAACTGGACTCATCATTTCTGTAAAAATGGTGCATTTACATCATATAGATACACATTATGCAATAGTATATTGTCAAACAGTACCATGCTCCCAAGTTGCATCAGTTCTGAATCAGTAAATATCTTAAAGCAGAATCTTGACAGCAGAGCAGTGTGAAGGAGGCAGGGGGGCACAAGGTTGTATACAGAGCTGTTGCACTCTGTCAATTATGCACATTGCATTGTGGATCTTTGCCCCCCCCCCCCGATCCAATTCAGCTGTCTACGATCTTAGAAATTTCGTGTTTCAACATCATGCATTTGTCTTGGGCATATTTTACATTTCAGCCAATTTACTTGATTGCTTTTGCACTTACGGTTTCTTCTAATTTGCACCTGATTTGCACTTTTTATTGATATTACAAGTAGAAGGTGGTATATTGTTCGAAACTACGTGGATATGCCGATTCATCGTGCTTCTGTTTTGATAGGTGATGTTAAATTTTCTTGCTAGCAAGAACCAGTAGCATTGTGAGCGTTACTTATGTGAACGTGCAAAGTCATTTGCTTGAAGGACCTAGCCCAGTCCCTATACGTTACTCCTTTGTTCAATTGCAGTGCTGTCAAGAATAATTAGGACGGTATTTTCTAGTGACGTAACGATCTGATGGTAGCGGTTATTGTTGTGGTCATGGTTGTGGGTGATATTGATGGTAACAGTGATAGCATCGATGAAAGCAGAGAGGATCGTGGTTATGATTTGGTAACCGATGCATCGTAAGCCATAGACAATTCTACCGTTGTTTCACTTGGAAATCTGACTTCGCACAAAGCATCACTACACAGCCCTGCATTAGAATTGGGTGTTTTGACCACAAGTTGCAAAACCATCGAGTATTTGTTACTTTTGCCATTAATTCTTTCAGTTCAGTTTAATTTTGAATTCCACAACATACAAATAATTTATTATACGTACAATAAAACTAGGATAGCAAACTACAACAGATGATAAATACCAACAAATATTATAAAGAAAGTACACAGAGTTTTGTATGGAGGAGAATTTCTTAAGGAGGAATGTCTGCTGTTAGGTGCTCCCACCTTAATGACTGCAATGCCACTGATGGCGCTGTACGATATGACTAGACTGCGTATCGTTTACCAATGCGCAAACCATGATCTTCAATAGTCAACTGGTCACTTTAAGGATGAGTTTATTAGTTTGGAGTACGTGGTTAAACAGATCCCTAACCCTCGAGTCTTAATTGAATTCTTTTCCCCACCTCAGATAAGTTTTCTCGCTTCACCATTTCATCCTAGCAAACTTTTTAGCAATGCGTTTGCTATGCCCCATGTAACGAGTGGTATAGCTTTGTATTCCTCTCTTTAGCACTTCTCCTGACACAGCTTTAGCTAGGTCACATGAAACGATGATACTCAATCAGTGGCTGTTTTTCAAAAAACATAAAGGGGGCAAATGTGCTGAATTTTCCGAGAATTTTAGAAGAACTTCGTATATTCGACAATTACTTGGGAATATTTTTCGATCGCATGTACTTTTCATATGAAAAAGTGCACAGGAAAATTTAGGCTCAGGCATAAAAGTGATTTTCTTATTAAAAGTTGTGTATATAGCCTGTATTCCAATACTTTTGCCGAGAATTTGCCGACTCAATAGTACCTGCGGGCACTTTACTCCCCTTAATATCCGCTACTGTACTCAATAGGGTTTTTCTATGCAGTCATTGCTGTTTAGCTGTGTGATAATGGATGTAACTGTTGTAAGTCCTACCATAGAGTGAATGATTCATCACAGACGAGGTTAACAAGTGGTGTTGGTATTCTCCCAAATTGGCCTTAGGAATGCTCTGTAACCCTTTAGTACGTTATAGTGGTTTGTTTTTGGTTGTGGACAGTCTTGATTCTTAGTTTTAGGTCTAATGTATGAATAATGTAGCGTAAACTAGTGTTCATTTCTCTTGTTTGCAATATCATATATTGATTCCCTCGACTCTTTTCTATCAGCAATTATTAATTAAGGAATGGCTGCGTCCGTGGTTGTGCCTTAGAACTTTATGGTCTATCCTTCAGGCGGACACGCCCAGTCCCCCTTTCTTAGGGTCTTTTTACATGGAGGTAGGATCATCCCCTTAGTAAGGTCACCCTCCTCTATTGTTTTCGTCTTTCAGTTTACATGTCAGGTTGGGTCGCACTAGGGCCGCCCTATCATCTAGGTAGGGTGACCCTCCTAGGAGAGTCGGCTGTTTATTCACTCAAGCCTTGTAAAAGCTCTAGGTAGGGTGACCCTAGGAGGAGGGCTTTCTCAGTGGGTCTCGATGTGATGTAGATCACGTACCGTATTATTTGGGCGCCACATTTTCTATCACAAAAGATAATATATAAGAAGTTAATAGTGACAACAAGTGCAAAACGGATTGCATCGCAAAGAGCTGTTTGTTCTCAGCCAAAAGAAGGCTGCAGCTAACTCTGCGAAGACCGTTAAAGCTAGCCCTATCCCCAGGTTGACCCCGCTCAACAAGTTTACATGTAAAGTAGGGCTATGTTTTGACCCTTTTGGTGGGTTGACTCTCCCAGGATAGTGACCCTACCTCCTTGTAAAAAGCTCTAACAGTTGTATCTGATATTATTCAAGACAGCTAACCATACACAACTGAATTGGGAGTTTGTAAATGAAGTTATGGTGACGGGGGTTATCATTGTTGCCATGCGGAACGCATTGCTGTTTTCTATTGGTTAACCACCGGCGGCTTGTGTGCGTGTATATATAAATTTCGATAGAAGCCATGTTTTAGCTAAAGGCTGCACTCTCAACAAAGGTTTGGTAAGCTTGTAGAGTTACACATTGTGGATTGATGCACGTTTGTACTTCGGGCCATGAGTTTCTAATAAACACAAATTGCATCAACCAACATTTACAGGTAAAGCTTTGGTGATTTTACAGATGAAATTTATCTGTTTAAGAAGACAGTTTCTTATTGATGTGATTTGAATTACGCAGATTTGTTATTTGCTACAGCACGTAAATTAAACTGAAATCCATTTAGACGTTTAGGGCCGGGGTTTGCTTAGCATATGCCTTGTAGCATTTTGAATTGGAACAGGAATTTGGGTATGCTAGCTGCAGTAAACTTCTGCTTTAATGCGAAGGAACGGTGAAGGTTGTGATACAGTTAAGCAATTATCGGATAGTGATAGATTGCATGCTCATAAATGTCTGTTTCTTTTCCAGTCAAAGAACAATGAATCGAGCAGAAGCACTCAACCTGATTGTTATTGCGCTGTCCTTTTTGGCATTTGCACTGGGAAAACCTGAAAATTTCGAATTTCTCAATGAGAAGCAAGGTAAAGTAGCTTGAAAACTACGTATTTCGTCTAAATGTTCTGCTTTGAATGACTTTGTAATTTGGTGTTTTTATGACTCGCTTATTGACAGTGTAGGATTTGATTACTTTAGCTTGCATTAAATGCTTAAGGATTGCAGTGTAGGGTTGCATTGTGGTTAAAAATTGGATACGAGAAGATCAAAAGACGATGCTTTTTTCTCAAATTCAACCATTTTCACTTTAGCATCCTTGGGAGTGTGCCCGTAAATGCTTAGCAGAAGTGGAATTCCTTTTACGTTGTAGAATATTTCAACGGGGGTTAGATAATTCCACTCAATCGTCAGTTCTGAAATCCCAAAGTTTCATTATTGTTATTATTAGTTCGTGTATTATTAGTATGTGTGCCTGCACGTTTTGCAATTTGTGGCACGTATTGGTTACGAATGTTAGTTTTCAAAATAATTGAAGTTGTTCCCCGCGTAGAAATTGAATTAATGGAGTAAAATGCTTTATAGAATATTCAGTGCCGAGCCAACACAAAGGCTCCGGAAACGAAACGGAACGAGTGAGGCAAGGGAGTTGGCGAGGAAGTGGGTACCACCTAACGAACGTTGTACCAGTAGAGAATGATGACGTTTGGGGGCACAGGAGAACGTTAATTTATGTTTATGTACTGAGGTTAAGATAAATTTTCATTCAACTGGGAATTTAAATAAAAGCTAAGTTAGGTAGTGCTTTAAAACGGAGCTAAAAAGTCTGACCATGTGATTGAAACGTTATCCTTATGGTACACTGCTCAAAGTTAAATAACCGAAATCCCATTTGTTCAAAAGCAGGAATGTTAGATTGATTATGAAGAGAAACCCGTTGGGCACTACATTTTGACTGTTGTTCTTACAGCTGTAGAGGTTTTCACAAGGATTTTGTTGTTTGCATAGTGTACTGTTTGATATGGTTGTTTAGTAATCACCAGTAATCGTCGAAACGATACCGGATTTAACGGCAATGCTTAAGCTTACTACCGGGATCCCTGTTGGTAAATGTATGGAATTCCTTTGGGTTGTCTAGTGGCACACTATGGAGGGTTTCCTCGGAGGTATTGGTCATATTTCATTTTAGCAGTTTTGACCGATTTTTGCGAAGTATTGGAAAGCTCAAGTCGTAGAATTACATTCTTCATCGTCAAATCTGTTCACTTATTAGAATTTCAGCGCTCCCCCGGAGCATCTTTTGGGAAGAGGTCACCTCATATACACACTATGTTGTAAGAATAAAGTTTGTAAGAATATTAATGGCTCAGAATCCCAGAAATTTAGGAATAATTTAAGAATAATGCAAGGCTCAAGTTTCATCAAGACATAAGAATTGTTTGTATCACAGTTATAATACTGCTCTCAGATGTACTTTTCCAGTATCTATACAGAATGCAGACACCTCCCTTGGTTTTAAATCGACACACTTGTTTATAAGAATAAAGTTTATAAGAATATTCAGGCTCAGAATCGTTGAAATTTAAGAATTATTTAAGAATAATGCAAGGCTAAAGCTTCATTAAGGTGTAGTCTAAGTATTACCATACTGCATTACGATTATCTTTTTTCATTATCGGTACAATATTTGTTGTTCTGTTCCGCTGTTGCTTTTGTATGATGAAGTAAAACATCAGCAAAGGTTTGAATAATAATCCTAGACTCAAAAATCAGAAGAAATTAGGGATATTGAGGGTAAGAGAAAAATTAGATATTCCTATAAAAAAACTCATTTCACCTCCTGAGATGGTGAGCTTTTAGTATCTATAAAAGAGATCAGATTTGCTCTGATAGTTTATCATACGTTGTCACATTTTTGGCCATTTAGGATCATTTTATACATAAACGTGTGCCGAACGCTCTGAAAGTCCTCTTTTATCTCATCGCTGGTCTTTCAGGATTCCAGAAAGCTATAGAGAGAGTTGTTTTTATCACTGGCTAATAAATGTGGGATTTATGAATGAAAATGTGATATTAAGAGTGATTTCGATAGAATCCCTTGAAAGACCAGAAGGAGTAACCATGAAGACACTAAATGTCACTTAATCTCACATAAATAATTAAATCGTCATGTTCATTGCTTTCAGACACTGCTCATGCTATTATTTTGTTACATTGCTAATCTGATTGAAGTTTTCTGTTATTATTGTGATAAATGCTGTCAGGGACGTGCCGATGGGGGCGTGGGAGGCGTCGCGCCCCCCAATATTTTCAAATTTGCAAGAAAGTTGGTCAAAAGTTAGCCAGGCCCCAAGAAGGTTGGCCACAGTATTTTCTATGACTTTTTTTAGTTTTTAGTAACAATTTAGTAACAATGGTTGGTCAATTAGTCAGAAGCCCCCCTCCAACAGAAGGTCTCTCGACACATCACTGACTGTTGATCATAGTTTAGGCATTCACTGCTAAGCAGGCACCAGTTTGATTTTCAAATCGAAAATGGAAAGTTCAAGTTAATTGAGTAAACCATTGTACACTGGGGATCAAGGGTACTGTATAAATTCAATAAAAGGGGATTGGGGTATTTAGGGGTCTTAATAGGTGAAGCTATAAAAATGCAATGACGTACTCTGGAACATTTGAGATCGAAGTTTGCATGGAGAACAGATGAATTATGAGTCCAAAAAATATGCATGGACTTAATACAGTGACTATTGTTCCCTTATTCTATATCATTTTTGTTCTGCACATTTATCATTCTATAAATTTATAACGTGCAATATGACGAATTAAAAATTTTATGAGGAAATAGAGAGTGTGTGTGCTTTCTCAACTGGCGATGTGTAATTGTATTTTCATTTGTTTGGGCTTCAGACTATTCTATTAATGTATTCTATATTTTCATAGGGATGTCAGCTCACTTTCACTTTCCCTGAATGATTTTTATGACGTATGCACTCATTCTTGTGGAGAGATTGGATCGAGAGCCTGTCCTCGTGGGAAAATGTAAATATTATCGGTTGCTCTCTCAGTTCAGCGCCATCTAGAGGTCTTATCACTGATAATTCGATGTTATTTTCATTACAATAATAAAAGTATTTAAAATGATGTTTTTGGTTTATCGCGCAGCATTTAAACCATAGCAAAACAACGATAAGCCACGAATGTGTTTACATGATTTGATGTGATCCTGACAGTGTAGTACCAAACGTTGGATGCTTAGATATAAAGTTTAGTGCTCAACGTGATCAATTGTTTTTGAAGAGCACTTTGTTTTGACTATCGCAGCCTTTTTGGATTATTGCGATTTATATTGCAAGATACTCGACGAGTTTTCTTCCTGCCTTCTTCTGGTATCTCTGCTTTCTTCTTGTTTCTCCTGCCTTCTTCTGCTTTCTCCTGCCTTCCTCTGCATTCTCCTGTCTTGTTCTGCTTTCTCTTGCGTTCTTCTGCTTTCTCTTGCCTTCTACTGCTTTCTTCTGATTTCGGGCACAGGTCCTATCTCATGTGCCTCTCATAATTTGAAAGATGCAACTCTTGTTGTCCCTGCTTCTCCTGAAGACAAGCTAGAGACCCCTTAAATGGGTTTTCCTTGCCTGCATCATCATTGATCTTTTGTGAATTAATTTCAGTCATTAGTGAACTGACCTTCCATCTTGATTGATGCTGTTGATTACAAGATTAGGCTCCTGATTTATCATTACCTCGAAGCAAATTATAGTCGTGAGTCTGATAATAGTCTCCGTTACTTGCTCTAGTTCTCAACCTTATCTTGCACTCTCTTCATTATGTTTGATACATCTTTACCTCATCTGATCATCCTCGCATTCATCATCAATGGCCTTTTTGCCTGAGAAGTTCCTCATGTGAAATGATGCTGAATTGACACGTGACGTGGAGAGACTTTGGCACTATTTGTTGAGGAAGAGAGTGGTGTATGTGAAAAAGTGCTTCTTTGAAATATAGTGTGAGATTTTTGAAAAATTTTATTGTGTACCTTGATGAACGATATGCACTATGTTGTTTATGCAGCCATTGGGCAGTGCCACGTGGAAGTTTGTAACAAGTAACAAGCATGCAGTTGCTCACTCAGTTGTCATGCTTGCCCCTGCAGTTGCTGTATTTCACCATATTTTGATCCCCAGTACAAGGTTCCTTTAGTATTTTTGATAGTTGAAATACATATTGAAGGTTATCAGATGCATATTAATGATTTCGGTTACCATTGTGTAGTCTAGAAAGAGAGTATATCTACGTTTTAAAAGGGCATTTCCCAAGACCTGAATGATGTGCTTCTAGAAATTTTCCAGGGCAAAGCCCACGATCCCTATGGTTTGTCCTTCCACTTCACAGCAGCTTTTGCTGCTTCCTGGGCATTTGGCCCTCCGTTCACTTTATTTATCTCTGCAGCCATGAGTATACCTTGTGGGAAAAACGAGGTCCCTTTTTACATTTGCCGTCCCCCCTAGCTGCGTTTCCTTAAGAGACGCAATGGTATGTACTGTTGCTTATTCGATCATTGACAATTCAAGTTCAACAGGCACCAGGACACCAGAGATTTGTGCCTTGAACTCCATCAGTGTAATGGTCTTGCGTGTATTTTGAGGTATCAGCAACCTCCACTTTGGGTCAGATCTCTTCTTTTCATTAAGACTTTTACTATTGTTATTTGTCGATACATATTCGCGTGCGTTTCCTATATATCAACGAGACCTTTCAATTCCAATCCAATGAAGATGTTTTCATCATTTTGCAGTTCAGCCCCCTCCTTCGCACACACGCATGTGGTAGGCAATTCTTAAGTACAGGAAGACAATGTGGTTTTGTTATCTGTCTTGATTCCTATTTCGAAGAAAAGTGAGAAAATACCTTTATGCACTAATAGCGTCTATCCATTAACTTTTTTGCTTCAAGATCATTTTATTATTGTATGATGCATAATTCAATATTCTGAAGGCACTCCCCCTAGAAAATGGCACCAAATGAATATATTGATATAGTGTAACGAAATTAAGCTCACTGTTAGTTGTACTAACTATAATATTCACGACATTATTTTGTTATGTTGATACGGCATTGCGAAGGAGCCGTTATTATTGTTGTTGTTGCGATATGGAGATACTGGTTTATGTAGAGTTTTTATGCGAGAAGGTTGAGTTAACAGATCATACTACGTTAGAAGTTAGAAGCGCTAGACTCGCATAGGTTATAGGATGAACTAGCCCTTCAAGAATGGGCACTAACCAATTTTGTGCGGAGATTAGCTTTCAAAAGTATGTATCGATTGTTGGCTCCAGCATTTCTTATTTATTAAATTGATTCCCAGTAATTTTTCGTGCTGCACTTCTTCACATATGAGTTTGCATGCGATTTTTGTAGTGCGCAGGATTGTATTGGTTTTATATAGCGCTTCATGTCCTCAAGCAAAATGGCTCCTTAAGGAGGTTTGTTGCAAAATCGCAAACAATTATTCAGAGCGTTGATTTCCTTCCTTCAACAACCTTTAGGATATATGTCTTATCTTTCAATATGGAAGATCAGCCTTCTGGACTAATCATCTTCTACATTGCAGGTTATCTGCTGTCAGCAGTTTAGGATCGTTTTTGCGGTTGAGAATTTAAGTAGATGATGCTTCTTTCAGTGTTAGCTTATGTTGCATGACCTATTGGTAAGGATTAGTGTAGCATCATTATTTTCACGTTGAATGGCAATTAAAGAGTCTGGCTGCTTTCGTTACATATTCTGTGATGAATTCCTGTCAACCACCTTTAGTTCCAATGCCGAAGCTACTCGTTGCAATGTGTCCAGAGGAAAGTTTCCTTATGCTTTGGCAGTCTCATTGTCTCCACAGTATTTTCTTTGCCTGCGCTCCTCCGTAAGGAGCCAATTTGCTGCGATGTTTTGAAGCAGAAATTGGTGTATAAGAAATGTTTTCAAATAGAATCGCCTTTCAAAGAATGACAGTTAGCGTGCACGTTGTAACACGAGAATCGGGGTGCCATATCGGATTTGGTGATCATTGAGAGTTATCATCTTGCCATTGTGTTGTACATCAAACCATTTTATTTGATTCGTTTTTTGCGGCACTCGAACTTTTTGCTCTGCAGCAGTTTTTCAACATCTTAATTTATGAGATTAGCAAATAAAAGTAAGTCTAAATTGTAATCTTTCACCATCCGTTGGGATTTTCTCAATAATAGATTATATCCATATTCATTTGTTCCTTTTAATTCGGTACCTGTATAAGACCACTATTGTGAGGCCTTTAGAACTGATAAGAAGGAACAGCTTTAATTGGAAACGCTCTCGTAGAATAGACTATCGGAATTTTGTTTATATTAATTCATCATTGTTATGACTGTTTGGTTTCATTTATTTTAAACAAGGACACGTTATGTATTCATAGTTTGTCTGCTTTGATGTCATTGTATAATACACTTGATAATTCGAAATCTCGATACCTCGAACAAATCTTTCAGTCCCTACGTCATTTTACATGAAGATCTGAATACTCTAGCTCTCGACAACTCAATCATTTATCGTTTGTCAGGTGGGTGCTCGAGTAAGAAAGAGTGGTATTGTATGTTCTATCACATTTGCTCATCATGAATACTCGTAAGCAATCAGTTCTTACTTTTTTCCATTAGTTGAATCTATCCATGCAAAATCCCAGGCACTTCTATACTGTTGGTAAGTTCCTGTTGTTAGGGGACTGGTTGCTACTTACACAAGAGAGTTTATAGTATGGATGACCATTACAGCATTTATTAGCATGCTTAGTTAGTTGACTTAAAGAGATGGATCATCGCTTATTCGGATATGTCTCAAGATGCCTAATTTGTGCGGAATAAGTGGCTTCTTCATTTGACGTATGTGACTTTTGAATACAAAGTTAGCTTTTAAGTCCCAGACGACGATGATGTCACCTTCTGGTGATCATAAGCGGAATCTTAAATTAGTCATTTACTAAATGTCTTCTTTAAAATCGAACGGTGCTTGTCATATTATCCTGCATTTCCGTAGCATGTAATGAATTTTACCACACTATCTGCTTGAGGTAGTTTTCTAAATGTTCTAATTAAGGTAATCTACCATCGTGGACAGCTTTTGATCAGCTCATTATTAAGACAAGACTTATCTTAGCCGTTTCTAATGTTGCCTTAATCGGAACAACATAAAGGATTGATTCATCATGCCTTTAAGTAACAGAAGATTGAAAGGAACAATATTGGCAATTCTCCTATATTGCATGCCCCAGCATCTTTGTATGCATGTCTCTCCTATTCACTCTTTGTCCCGCGTTTTGCCAAAGGAGCAAGGATGAGATGATGTCGCAGATTGTCTGACATTGACCAGCAGATTGCAGTTATTTCCGCTTTAAGTCTGAGAGATAATTGTGTGGCATTTCCATAGATGGGATTTCTTGATCGCTTTCCAATTCTATCGTTTCAAATAACTGTAAAGGACATTGAGTCACTGTTCCATATAGAAGTATATATGAACATTGATAGGTCGGCGATCTTCTGTCCATTGCTTCGCATAGTTTTGTATGTTGATGACATTATAGGAGGTCACATAAATTGATTTGGCCATCCAGTGTCTGTGTAACAATTGGTTCCTGGTAATGCTTCCTAGGTACCGTACTGACACCAATTTAAGGCTTAACAGCTTAAGTATCTTCTTGATATCGGATATCAAAGTGAATTTTTCCACAGCTATCAAGTTAGTTTTCAACTAACTCCGAGATGGTCTTATGTATAATGCTTAAATCGGCTTTTATGCTTAACGGTTGAGCTTAAAATTCGGAATGGTATCGATGTATTGAGTCATTGAAATTTTAATGCTTTTTTCTGCAATACACGTTTTTTTGTGTTAGGAGCCACTTTATAAGGAACATACATGTAAACGGCCGAAATATTTAATGAACTTATACTACTAACGGAATGAAAGCTAAGGGACTTTTCAATTTTAAGACTTTTTATAGCTGCAAGTAATCAAGAATTAGAAAACCGGTTCCATTCATTTACAGCCAAAAATTAAAGGTAAAATTCCGAATTTTGATGTTTCCATATGTTTGTACCACTTTTATGGCACTATATGTTAAGTGGAAATTAAGGAACTATTAAATTAGTAGAATTTCAAAAGCCTTTGGAGCCAGGGGGCCAAGCTAGCCGAGTTCTCCACTTCTGTATTTTGCTGGGATCTCTGAAGCGTGTCTCAGATAAACGCGAGTATGCCATATAGCTCGGTCAGCCGTGAATAACTCTGTAGCCATCTTACTCGACAACTGAGGAGCTCTGTTCATATAAACAGGCCTGAATTGCGGTTTTTGTTTAAAAGTGTCAATAATGGGCAATTATCTCTCTCAACTTTATTTTTGACCGAGCATAGTACAAGTCTGCCGAATAACGTGTGAATGAAATTTGGGTGGGGGGTGTCGCACTCCCCCACACCCCCGCCCATACATCCCCCATTGCCACGACCCAGATTGTGGCCCATATTTTTAATCAAGCTTTTGGCTGTCTTTTTACCAGTTTTTCTCTATGAGCAACACATATTTGAGAGTGCTTCAGATGCTTCACTGAAAGCTTACAGGGCGGCATTTCTAGACTTTATTGATTTCATGTTTTCTCAGATCTACATGTTTTGATCTTTTTCAGTTTTTTGCAATTTCAATTAGTGTTGCCAGGGTAGTGAGTGTGTTTATGACAAATAACTCTTTTTCATTTCAGCATATAAATACAAGTTATAATCTAGGCTTGATTTTGATTTGCGGCTTCCCTTTGCTCACAACTGATTTCATTGTTTGTTTCTCTTTGTCCTTTTCGTCTTGGCTAGCTAAATCTATAAACTTTTACAATCTATAATCTTTTACAATAAATCTCAATGTGCCTATAATCCTAAGCCTGTTGAGAATGATCTTAATTCTCTACAAACGGTGTTGTCAACTTTTTCACTGACTTACAGTAATTCATTTTTGCTTTCTTATACCCCTTTTGTTGCCTAAATGAATCTTTGAAATCTCATCGTTTTCCTAATCCAATATTGTGTTGAAATGTCCTCATCTTTTTTCTAAAAAAACTTTCTCCAAATATCATTGACATAATAAGAGCGACTGTATTAGATTAGGGTGTAAAGAGTCATTCCGACGACCTTCTCAGAACGATAACTTGTTTCTTTGGATAACCTTAAGTTGGCCACAAACTCTTTTCCTGTCTCGACCTAAATGTATTGCTGTATTAACTTAAAAAGCTTTTGTGCAATTCATTTGGACGCCAAATTTTTCAATATGTCCATGGAAACAGACCCAGTCTTTATTGAAAATGATCGTTGTTGTCTGTTGTAGTGTGACGTAGGGATTTGAAGGGTGGCATTTAATTGAAAATTATTTTTCTTCCTTCGTGTATCTCAACTCGTGTACTTTGATACAATTGGTGTTTGGTGTCTTGACCACTGAAGAAGGAGGGTAATGCCCATAAACCTGCCCTGTCAGTCATTTAGCTGATTGGTAAATATAGTCGCCGCAGCCTACCCGCAGTCTACCCGCACCCTACCCTCAGAATTTCTTGCAAATACCCAGAAAATATATATTTTATTAAAACGGCATACGGACTAAAAATATCAGTCGCTGACTCGCCCGCCCGTGCTGGAATCAATACAGTTTTGTCATATAAATTCCCAAAGTTAGGTTAGAGTATGCAAAGAGAAGTTTTTACTTCTCGGGTGTCCAAAATTGGAATGAAATTCCTGACAACATTCGAGAACAAGAGTCGTTCGCTCGCTTTAGCAGACATCTTAGAGAGTGTCTTCTGAACCTTCAAGGCCCAAACACGACCCCTTGGTAGAGCAGCATCTCTTTATTTGCAGTTTTGTCTTTTTTTGTCCTTTTATTGTAATTAAGTATATTTATCTTGCTGAAAGGTTTTGTTCATGTTTAAATATTAAGTGAAATGAAGAAAAAAAAATTGAGAGAGCATTGCTTTTGATATAATTTAAAATTGAAAACCTTTTGATGATTAGGTAATTTATGTTATTAGCTTGAGCTCGGAGCCTGAGAATACTCTTCATCTCGAAGCAATGTCTATGTGTATCACGGCTGTTTGAATCTACATCTACAGTGAATCTCTATATAATGGACACGCGTAAGACCACTGCTATTAAGGGTTGCAGAGAGGTGTCCGCTATATGGGTGCTCCATTGTATGACCATGTGAAATTGTGGGACTCAAACATTGTCCGTTGTTTGGGGGTGTGTCCATTTTTTAGCGGTTTCCATTGATGCAGTGTCCACTGTAGCTCCAGACACTCTTTTGGGCCATTTTATATGGTACGTATGCAGGCACGCCGGAGAGGGGGGCAGGGGGCAAAATGTCTCGAAGAGGTACCTGTGCTAGGCGGTCTCCCAAAGAGGTGCCCATGCAAATCGGTGCCCTTTTGCTCCTGTTGGCCACTCTTGCCCCACCTTCGTGAAAGAGAAGAAATGGGTTGCCAAAGACGTATTTTTTCTTACAAAGGTAGTTATAGTCAAGAAAGTGTTTGCCCGTTAGACATTTCTACAACAGTATAAACCTCTATCATTGTGAGTGAAAAGTTGTCAGATAGGTGTGTAGAGGATGATGTAATCCAAAATGACCTGTTACACAAATGTGCTGTATTGACCTGTAAGAAAATTTCCATATGAGTTCACACTACGAGCGAATAGCGAAGTGAACAAAGCAATAGAAGCATGACGTCAGAGCGAACTGGGGCAGCCACATTATTTCTCAGTTATCTAGTTACTTCGCTATTTTGCTCGTAGGCTGAACCCCCTCTCCCTTTATGCTAGTGTTGGAACATAGCATTGGAAATTTCTAATTCAGTGGTTCCCAAACGGGCCAGCGGTCGTCAAAGGGACCGTGACGGATTCTTAGTGAATATTCCATAAATGATATTGTTCAAGTCATTTTATTAGCCAATAACATTCTTGATATTTATTTGTAGTGAAAGATCATTCATAGTAACATATATTTATCCCTTCATGGCTCCCTGGCTCAAATAGGTATCCAATAGGCGATCGCCATTTGGAATTATTTGAGAAGTTAGGGAACCACTAGCGGGGTGAGTGGCCAACCGGCCCAGCCAGTTCCATTAGCTTAACTGAAGTTAAACATGGCTGTGTACGGTCAGAAACTGAATGGGCGACCTCCAGATGAACGACCAAAGCAGCTCACTCCGCCGTCCTTCGGAAGGGACGTTAAACTAGGGGTTCCATGCCTGGATGCGGCATGCATAGTAAGCCTAAATTAGCTGAATAAGCCAGGTATAACAGCCTACTCAAAGTAAAGTGAACAACAACAACAACAACAACAACCACTACTCTAAGTAATTACGTGCTTTACAGCTGCACGTGCCAATGTTTTGCTTGAAACTGCATTTACACACAACTGTGGATCTTTGCAGTAGTTGTCGAGAACAGCATCATTTTATGCATCATAAAAAATGCATGCTTGCAAAGTGTCCAAAGCTTGCTTCGCTTCACTTCTATTTTGTACCTGAGTGAAAATTTCGTTATATCAAGGGTAGTAATGATGAAGGAAACATTAATTCAGTTCTCAATGATGAGAGTCAGTTACATCCGTGGTACGTTATATCAACATAATTTGTAAAGGGTTTATATGTAAAGTCTATGGGGCCAGACATTGTCTGTTGTACCATGAAGTTTGTTATATCATGATTCAACTGTTTATGTGGGGTTTTTAGGGTTTTCGTCGATAGTAAGATTGCACTACACTTCTCAATCGTGAAAGTGCTCCCCCCCAAGTGATGATCTTCTAGCACCCTACTGCTGCTTATACCTTTCATTTCCTACTCTAAAGGTAGGCTCCTGCATACAGGTAAGGTCCTTCTTAGAGAAAGGACTCAACCTGAACCATCAATGTTTGTGGTAGGTTGATGATTTCTTTTCTTTGCAAAGATCAAGGGTGGGAGCACTAGAGAGTCGGGGCGTTGTCAATTCTATTCAACGTTGCATTTACTTTGCTACACAAATACCGCATTTCATATTCTTCATGATATCTCCAATTCTACTCATCTTTGCATTTTCTTTTTAGCTTACTTTGCTAAGCATGAGTTGGATGACTACAGCATCGTGTACCCATCGTTAGTGACAGAAGGCGGTCAATTCCTATCTCATGCAGTCCACAATGATCACGTGCGTAGGTTACGACGCTCATTGGATGATGCCATTGAATCAAATAGTAGCTCAGAATCGCAGCCATTGTTCTATAGTTTGAAAATTAACTCGTCTTCGGATGAAGTTCATCTAAAGTTAACTTCAAGTAAGAATGTGGTATCACCAGGCTTTATAGTTGAAAAAGAAAGTGGGTCAATTGAACCCCATTCATCATCATCATGCCTTTATCAGGGTCATGTGACTGGACAAGTGAATTCAATCGTTGCTATTAGCAACTGTCATGGTCTGGTGAGTTGAAATTTTCTAATTTTTTGGATTCTTTATCACTTTAAACCTCCTTGGTGTTTCGTTTATATTATGGTGTACTAATTTTGCAAGTAAAAAGAAACACACGACTTGCCTCATCGATTCCTGTCAATTTGACGTATTGTGTAAGAGAAGCTTGATGGGGGCAATATGTATGAATTTGAACCCACAAAGATTTCGATTTGCATGCTGCATTGGGAGTTTTCATGTCAACTCTTGGAGCAGCATAAGCACTATTTTTACACTGATTATTTTTAGGGGCAGGTGGAAATGTGGTTCATAGTAGCTGTATAGTTTAGGGACGGGATGGGCAATATCTGCCATGGAAGCCACAGTAATGATGCCGGGTTTCCCCATCAGACAGGCCAGGCTGTAGAAATTCTGAGAAGTTGCCCGTCTCTGCTTTAAGTCACTATTAATGGTTTCAGTGGATGGCTTAAATACAGCCCACTCTTTGGATAGAAACATTTTTTACCGCATTCCATTTGCCAATATCATACACCTTTTTGGAACAGTTCAAACCATCATCCAATTTATTGTCATAATGTCATTCTTCCACTAAGCATAATCTTATATGTAAATCTACATAAAAGAGCCCCGTCATTCGCTCCTTTGGTGTGGTTTGTGCTTCGTGCGCGGGTAAATGTTTATGCATGTCTGTGTGTGTTCATGTGTGTTTGTTTGTACGTCTTATGCGTCTGTGGGCGTCTCCATGGGTGTGGGCCTATGTTTGATGCACGTGTCTGTATGTTGGGATTCGTACGGGTTTTGGAAAGTTTTGGCAAGTTATGGAAATTGAAAATGCCATTTTCCAAGACCTAGACAGTTTTGGAAAAGAGAAGATTTTCAAAATGGCTATGGAAAAGTTTTGGATTTTTGTTTAGACATTTTCTACGGTATCATAAAATGGATATAGCTTAGTGTCGTAATAAACATCGTATATTTTATGCATGCACATTTTACTCTTTATAATACAAAAAATATTCCACCGAAAAATTATAAAATATATCGTCGAAAATAGCATTTTCAATTTTTATGGGGTTTCAAAATGCAAGTGAAAATGAATTTTTTGGTTTTTGGAAATTTGGTAATTTGGCTTTGGAAAAGTTTTGGAATAGCTTATACGAACCCTGGTGTGTGTATCTTTGTTAAGAGTATCTCTCAACGGATGCTCACAGGATACATACCTTGCGTCAGTCTCTCGGCTGGTTTTGATTTCTTGTGCAGTTATTATTTGTTTCCCACGATACTGCCCTACCAGTTATGAAACCTTCATAAATAGTTTATCCTATGGTGGTGATTTTATTTTTATCTGCTGGAATTAGCCAGTTGTGTTGTTGTGGGAATAGATTGTGAAAGCAGCTTGACGTCACTTGCAATAGAGTGTTGATGCAACGTTCTGCCATTCATTTCGCAATTATTTTATGTTCCACGTGTTTTTATAAGAAACCACTTTATAAGCAACCTAATACTAGACAGCCTAAAATTTAAGAAACTTTTAGAACGAGCTAGAGCTAAGAAGAAAGAAGAAAGAAAGAGCTAAGAAACTTTAGACAAATAGCACATTGAAATTGCTACTTGGTTCAACGTAAAGCTGTACCAAAACAATGTGAATATGACATTGCTTTTGAATTTAACTCGTACTAACGCAATTTGTTTTTTATAGGCAAATAATGTACTACATTCACCTTCTGCGCACGCTTTCATAGCAATTTAGTTTGCTAAATTAAAATACTTTTAAGAAGCTCTTAGAACTAAACTGTGACCTAAAGTTAATAAACTTTTAGCACTAGGCCATGAGCTAGGTTTCTTATTAAATAAAGAAACGTGTATTTCATACTTTTTCAAAATATGGTGACTGAAAACTGCCTATCCAGTCCAGCCACTAGCTGGCTCTTATTTTGGAGGAGCATGCCAACTCCAAAGAACCTTATAAAATTTGTGAAAAAGTTACAGAATAACCACCAAAGATTGCAAGAAATTGCAGAATATCACAAACTCTCGTAAACTTTTTTGTTTGCGACACTTCCCTCGTAGCTTGTAATCTGTTTTGCGAGCTATATCGCTGCCTTCATCTTGCTTCTTCGAAATCGTCGTATTGTCAATACCCTTCTTTACAGGATTTTACATTACTTTGCTTTAACCTCACTTTATTGTATTATCCATGTTGTGTAAAAGTTATATATTCGGAAAAAATTAAGTTCTACTCCGTATTTGCGATGTTTACCATAATTCTCCACGAAGTAATCATTCATCATTGACTATGGGATTAATTCAATTTATTATGGCATATTTTTATAGATCTGTTCTTAGCTACTAAATTGTGAAGACCACAAAATCCTCCTTAAAAAGCACTGCTGCTGATTGCCCGAATCATCCAATTGAATATGAGACAAACGGAAAGATAAGGCCCATCTTTGCATGATTATCTTTAGTTTCTAGGAATGACTGGGCCCAACCAAGGACATGATCTAGTGTTATCTATCCGTGGTTTAATACTCTCAAGTGCCAAATAAACCGGGGGGATCCTAATAGACAGGGGGGTCGGAAAAAATTCCGAAATTTAATAAACGGGGAGGAGTCGAAATATACGTGTGGGGTTGATGTGTGAGAAAGGCTTTAAGTGATTGTACACGGACGGAAAGAACAAAAACACAGCAGTGCGCTATTTTGCCATGAAAGTCCGGCGTAAATAGGACTAAAAAAGAAAGGAAATGAAATGAGGGGTTTGTAAAAAAGGCAGTTTCCTTAAAATTAATAAATGGAGGGGTCCTAGTAAGGTCCGGGGGTTGAAAAAAATCCAAAAATTAAAAAGCGGGAGGATGTTTATTTGACACCTGAGTCTAAACTCCTCATTTCGATAAGTGTTTGTGACCATGTTTTTCTCTATTGTAGGAGAAAATTACCAGACTTCTCATCTAGTACAGGATTTTTAACGTGTATAATTTCTGTTGGTCTTGTATCCCTTCATAGTAATATACGGGGCTATCCACATAATACGTACGCAGAAATGTAAAAAAGTTTGACCCCCTCTCCCCTTGCACGCAAACGTACGCTTTCTAGATTACCCCCTTTCGTAGTACGTACTTTCAAGTTTAACCCCCCCCCCCCAATTAGCTTTCATTGTTAAACCACGTTCAGCCTCGTTCTAACAAAATTTTTACAAACAAAAGAAGAATCACGGTTATAATATAAGATCGGCTCACTCTTTCAGTCTGCATGACTACATTGAAGTAGAAATTTGACCCAAATTTTCATGTTCAGTCGCACTCACTGCGTCAGTATGTTGAAAAGTGGAGATTCTTGTGGAAAAAGCAACGGGGTTTTTAGTTTAGTTAGGTGCATTGGTACAATCGTATTGCGCTCGTACACATTGGCGAGAACCTCCCTCCACCCTTGTACGCAAACATACGCTTTTCGCTGTACCCCTTCCCTATCTGTTCATACGTACTATGCGGATGATCCCTACACTTAACTATAGGTTCCGATATTTTACAGTGTTCCTTGTAGTA
>OLMO02000294.1:6114028-6126557 GCA_900291935.2 Cassiopea xamachana | reverse complement strand
TAATGACGTGGACGTATACGTTTCGACACTCTACTCGTGTACACGTTTCGACACACCACTGGAATGAGTTTTATAAGAATATTAGGGCTCAGAATCGCTGAAATTTAAGAATAAAACAAGGTTCAAGGTTCTTCAAGTGTGTGTAATACTGCATTTAGATTAAGTTCTGGACTATGGATACAATATTTATTATTCTGCTCCACTTTTAAATTGCTTTATGATAAAGTAAAACATCAACAAAGATTTGAATATATTCCTTTGATTTGCAGTCGAAGTTCTGCCTTTGCTACTTAAGAATAATTTAAGAGTAACCTAAGGTTCAAAACCAGAAAAAATTTACGAATATTTAGTCTCAGCAAAGAATTAAATATTTTTATGTAAAAATGTGTGATATTTCAATATTGATTCTTGATCATTTTGAATTTTTTACCGTTTGTTCCATGCAATCTGTAATGTTTTGTATTCTGACTTGTGCACGACTTTCGTAGGTGAAAAGCGGTCAAGCCGACAGAAGCGGAAGGCGAGTAGATCGCCAAAATTAGAGAAGATTTTGAGACGTGCAGGACGAAGAAGTAGAAGGTCGATATCGAAGGAGAGATATGTTGAGGCATTAGTCGTTGTTGATAAAACTATGCAATTGTTTTACCATGGGCAAGACCTCGAGCAGTATGTCTTAACAGTCATGAATATGGTATGTAGATCAATCTAAATCAGATAAATATCATTGATTGTGTGAGATTATTGACATCAAGAACGACGGTTTTGCAGCTATGTTGCAGATGGAAACTAGATTGGGACTATTGCATTTTGTGTCGAATAGGAAGTCGGAAGTCGTTTTTGTTGAAAATGTAAGGAATAGGAAGCTATTAAATTATGATGGTCCAGGTAAGCCTTTGTTGCATAAACTTGAATGGAATAGCATTCAAGAACTTATTGCTGATGAAACAAAAAATGATGGTTTTTAAATCAATCAATGATTTTGGACCAACATACATATATAAAATATTCACAAGAACTTCACATCTCATTCACCGCGTTCTTCGAAACACTACCACTGATTTAAGGCTTCCTTTGAGAATATCAACTGTGGGACAGAACAGCTTCTCATACAGGGGTGCCAAGGTGTGGAATAGCCTATCAACTGAATGCAAAGAAGCACGATCATTACCTGTCTTTAAATCCTTTTTAAAGTAGATTTAAATCTTTAGTTTTTTTCTGTTTTTACATATATAGCGTTATCTTATACAGAACTTTTTATTTACTTATTTCTACTTTGTAATGTAATTATTATAAGTATTTTATTGTAATTTTATATTCTTTGTAAGGAGGGCCCTTCGAAAACCAGCTATGCTGAAAGGCAACCCTCCTAAAATATGTAAAATAAAATGAAATGAAATGAAATGAAATCGTGCACTAAGCTATCACATGTATCCATATTCGCAAAAAATTTAGAATTAGATGAATTTAAAAATCGCTTTGATATTTGCCGTGTGTATACAGAATATAAAATAGGTGATATACAGAATATATACAGAATGTATCACCTATTTTAAATGATGCCTTGTTCCATTCAATCTATGCCTTTAGATAGTAGCATTTTATTTTAGTTTTCTCCTAATGATTTTTTAAGTATAAGAAAATTCTCCGGATATCTGGATATACGTAGTATGATATTTGTTTTACTTCTTCAGGTAGCTGCGCTCTATCATGACGCATCAGTTGGAGCAGCAATAAACATCGTCGTGGTTCGATTGTTCATTCTTGATTCAGAACGGGTTAGTTTTCCTCATCATGCAAATTTGTATACTATTTTCTGTACCATATTATTGGGTAACAACATTTCATACGCACACTTTTTGTAAGACTAACTTTTTCTGAGGAAGAGCCGTCGCCTAGCGGTGATGCACTTGACTCAGACCAACGTCGTCCTGGGTTCAAGGCCCATCGTGGGCCATAAGTGACGTCAGGAAGGGCATCCGGTCTAAAATGCTTGGGCCAGAACTGAAGTCCTCTTAGAGGCACCCTCTAAGCCTCTAGGAATTGGGGGAAACGGAGGTAAAATCGAGTAAAAAAACCTAACTTTGTTCTGAGCCTCAGTATTCTTAAATTTTCCTGGTTTTGAGCGAAGATTATTCCTAAAACATTCTTACCGTAAGTGTCAAAGGCGTAAGTTCGTCTGAAAATCAAAGGGTTATGTCGAAGTCTTTGCTGATATCTTACTCCATCCTAGGGGAAATTGAAGGAAGAACAGAATAGTAAATGTTGTATCTATATTGCAAAAGTTAAACCAAAAAATAATATCATAACTCGAATACACAGAAATTCGTAAAGATGAAGCTTGGGCCTTGCATTATTCTTAAGTTAAATTTCTGCGATTCTGAGCCTTAATATTCTTATAAACGTTATTCTTATCACAAAAAGTGTGTAAATGCTTGTCTTTATATGATTATAACTATTTTCATTCAACTTTTGCTTTCTTTATCAAACATCCCCAGGTCATCCTTTCAGATGCTTATCACGTGCATGACAGATATTTTCCTCAAAAGACTGCTTTTTATTGCATTTCTTGCGAATTACTATTGACGTCTATGATCGCTTTTGGCTATTTTCGCTCTTTTTTATTTTCAAGTCTTGCCGTATCTTCTATTTCCTTTTCCTTTCCTGTGCTTTTCATAGCATTGACTGATTAAACCCAGTCTTAATTTACTTGTGAATTAAGTAGTATGATGGCAAAGACATCCCGGAAATACTTAAGTCATCAAATCCACGATTTTAGAGTATTATCTGATTGGAATGAAATAGTGAATTGATAGGAATTTATTTGGTTACTGATACGATCGTTGATTCTTTGTTGTGACATGAAAAGTATTAGTCCTTCATTGCAGTGACCTCTTTCACCGACTAATGTCCTGAAAAACCAGAACCATGATTTTCATTCTACAATGTTTAGCATTTCATCAATGATTATTTTCAGTGTAATACCTCTGATTTACTGTAGGATGATCTCACTATTTCCCATGATGCTGAGACTACGCTCTCAAGCTTCTGTAGCTGGTCAAATAAAATTAATCCTGCAAGTGAATACCACCCACAGCACCATGACATTGCTATTCTATTGACGAGGTAATTCTTAGTTTCTGAATCCTGCAAATGTTTAAATGTGACTGAGAAAGTTGTTGCTGTTGTTGTGATGTTGGTACTTTAATAGAAGCATGCTCCTTACGGGCTAGGCAAATTCTAGATTTATCTATTCTTTTGGTCGAAGACCTTGAAGTAGAATGAATTTATTTGATTTATAGCGAAGCATCGATCAAAGAAAATGTCTGTTTATTGCATAGTGCTAATAGGCATAGTTTATGACAGAACCATTTTCAATCGTTTTGTATATACTATCACTTTTTATTAGCTTTCAAAGTTGTTAAGTTGTAGCATAAAGGGAGGCGTGTTGTGGAAAGGGTGCTCAGCCCCTTGTTAAAATTATAAGAGCTTTTTAGAGAGTTCAGTCCCCAAAGACACGCTCCTTTCTCTTTCTGTTGTTACTTTCACATACACAGCCATAAATGCAAAAATAAGCATGGCCAGAGGCATGGTGTATATATTTCCTACAACACAGCCCCCTTGTTACAGTTTAGGAGGGCACCATTGCATAGGGGACATAGATATGTAATCAATAGCACTAATTGTGAATTTCTCTTTAGACGAGATATTTGCCTTGGAATGAACAAACCATGTGGGACGCTTGGTTTGGCACAAGTATCTGGAATGTGTTCGAAGGACAGAAGTTGTAATATAAATGAAGACACTGGATTATCTGTTGCATACACAGTTGCCCATGAATTGGGCCACAAGTAAGTTGTCGACTGTTGCCCTTTTTTGAAAAAGGAGAAAGGATAATTTTTCGTGCCAAATTTAATGAGGCTAAATTACCACTGCACACGATAGCGAAGATGGTCTTTGATAGTCCAGCAAGAGAAAGCATCCTTAGCCCTTTCTCATATCTTCAGTGTTATATAATTAGTACCCCCATCCTTGTAGCTCCAAAGTCATTTTACCCTGGTTTTCAACGTGCCCTACCTGCCGACGATAGACACGGATATTAACAGTTTAATAGAAACAAACAGCTTGCGACTGCCTACAATTGCTAGCGGTACCAGGAAAGGCGTACTGAACTCTAGGGATCGCTTGCAGTTGCAGGGAGCGTACATCTAATTTTCTGTATCTGCCACATGCACACTTGTCTTCGTTTGTCGACGGCAGCAACGGACATTAGAAACCAGGCTTTAAGATCTCGGAGTTTTTTCCATTTTGAATTCGATTTTGAGCTGTTCTCTATTTGATCTGGCTTTGCTAACTCGTTGTTTGTTCTTTTAGTTTTGGTATGGAGCATGATGGATTGGGAAACAAATGCAAATACGCAATAAATGATGATAGATACATCATGTCACCGACACAGTCATTGTCCAACCACCCATACATGTGGTCATCTTGTAGTCGTGCGTACATCCGAAAATTTCTGAAGTAAGCTGCGTTCTTTTTGGATCTTATGTGTAGTGTTTACAATTGAAAACAGTTTGTTGCGGAAGTAACATCAGTCAACAATTCATTCCATCACGATATATAGAATGACCCACTATCGCTTATCCCCATATGTTTTGGGGGCTGGGGAGGGGGGCTGCAAACCCTATTTACTTTAGCGGAAGCTCATTTCATTTCTGCATATCTGAGCAGGAGCAATTTCTTATTGCTTCTAAAATAACTTTCTTGCCGACAGAAAGTTTTACGGTCCCCAAACTCTATAGTCATCATACGCTCGTGCTTATCTCTCGCCAGGAATTTTAGAAGTTATGAGCTGTAATATAAAATTGAGCCTGTTTGATTGTACGTCAGTCATTTAGTTATCTGATTATAAGACCATCGTGCCTTAGTATGCCTTTGTGAAAGCTAGTGAACAAATCAGTATTGGGATTTGATGCTGTATCCTCTGGTGAATTCTTTGACATTTTCTATTCATTTGTATTTTTTTGTTATATTTTTTTTCTTTTTTTACACTTTCCATATTGATCACATAAACTACGAGCTAACTTTACATACATTACAAAACGAAAACGATAGCCTGGGGAGCAATGATTCTGTTTAACCCGTGGCTATACACGGAAGATGAAAATAATACATATATTTATGTTCATATTTATATGCGCACAAGCATATGAATAAAAGTATATACGTAAGCACATGTACACAAGAAAATAAGAACACAAATATTTACTAACATAAAGATTAAATAAAAGAATTATGAAAACAGGAAGCAACAAATGACCATACTTCGCTATCAACTTTTACCATGATATATAGCAAATTGTTATATTTATTGTACATTCGCATTTTAGCAAAGGATTTGGCTGGTGCCTTGATGACGAGCCCAGCAATCATAAATACGAGTATAAGACAGTTTTGCCTGGCGTCATCTACGACCTCGATCAGCAGTGTAAAATGAGGCATGGACCTCAGTCTGGTGTTTGCCATGTGCAATGGGTGAGCTTCATTTTGTTAATTACCAACGGCGTAACTCCACCTGAAAATCAAAGGAATGCATCCAAATCTTTGTTGCTGCTTCTTCAGCATAGAACAAATCAAGGCCGGAACAGAGCAATAAATCTTGTATTGATAATGTGAAAGTTAATCTGTAAGCAGTGTTATAACTGGAAGATACAGAAATTCTTTTTAAATTTCAGCGCTTTTAAGTCTTAATATTCTTGTAAACTGTTTTCTTATAAATAGAGTAACACTTTCATGTTTTTTTAATCGGAAGGAAATCAAAACTTGGCGCTATTTCCTATTCAAAAGCTTAATGTATACTGACATTGAAGTGTACTGTTATATCACAAGGCAGGCCCTGAGGTTGCAAAGTGTTGCAGAGTGCGTCACATCCCCCATGCAAAAAATTTGTCTGCAAATCACCAAATTTTCTATTGCTGTTGGGAATATTGACTTATTTTGAATTCTATAATCCATTATGGTAATTGGTGTCAGCTAAATGTAGATTCCATACCCCCCTCCCAAAGAATATTTGTAGCATGGGTCTTGTCACATGTGAGCTTAGACCCTCTTAGAGCTCTGATTTCAATCATTGAATCTAAATGTATTTCTCTCGTGTTGATCCTTGACCATTTAGCTTAAAGATTATTCTCGCTATGACAGATATATGTCAAATCAACCTTCTTTTATTCAACGCTTTTATCCCTTCCTTTATCATTATATTCTTTATTATTTTTGATTTAGATCCAGGATGGTGACCCATGCTCTAGACTTTGGTGCCGATTTGAGTATCAGTCAACGAAAACATGTGTTATGAGAAACAAACCAGCTGCTGATGGTACATTTTGTAAACACAACCATGTATGTTAATCTATTTTTTCTGTAAAATTCGAGTTTTCTGTTGAAGATTGGATAAGGAGCTTTATGGAAATTTGTTCGCATTTCTAATGGTTTTTTTGCAAATTGTCATCGCAGCCATAGGTCTGTTATTTAGAGAAACCCACGTTTCAACCGCTCTACCTCTGACTTAATTTTTAATGGTGGATCTTACAATTTTCTCCAATGAATGTAGTGGTGTTACCGCGGAAGATGTATAAGAAAACGTGAATTACCACAAGCCGTCGATGGCGGCTGGGGACCCTGGAGTAAATGGTCAGGCTGTTCAAGGACATGCGGAGGAGGAGTTCGATCAAAAGAACGCCATTGTGACAGTCCAAGGCAAGTTGCTTTGTTTGCTAGTAAATATTTAGTGTTGTCTTCATTTCACCTCTTCACTCCTGTTCAGTTGCAGTAATAGTGAAATTTAAGAAAGCAGAAAATCACAGCAAAAATCCAATGAGTTCATGCTCATTTATAGTGAGCAGTGTTTTCGTTCAAGTCTTTCTTCAAAACGAAATTTCCCAATAGAAAGATTACTATTTTTATATTCTTTTATTAAACAGTTTCACCGCTACTGTACCTATGAAGAATCCATTGTCTTTGGTTCCTTTAGTCAAAGACCAATATCATATGGAATATCATATGGAATAGTTGAAGAGAGATATTGATCCACAGCGTTTGATTACAACTTTCTGAAAAATCGGATCTGTTCACTGTTTCTTGGTATTCCACCAAGCTCCCATTGTCGCATAGTTTCTTTCAAAACACCTCTAATCTTCTAGTTTGTTTCTGAAAATCAGCTTTCATCTGTTTACAACCTTCTAATTTTTCCCTGGCGCTGAGCTGCTTTTATGGATTTCTCATCTTAAAAGGGATTATTCGATTGTAAGAACCTTTTTCTTGGTTTTTGAGTTTTTTGTCTGATGTTTTTAGGCCGCAAAATGGAGGAAAGTATTGTCTTGGTGTTTATAAGAAGTACCAAATTTGTAATAAGAAGGTATGATATAGTCTATTATAATCTACTATGATCAATTGCATTTGGTCCTTACAAAAACGGTGAATTTATTGCGTATTCTGCATGGAAGTATTAGCGTATTTCAATTCTGTTGTTCAATTCAATTCAATTTCCTTTTTTGTCATGTTATCCACTTGGATTGTTGTAGTTTTTTTTGTACGACACACTGAAAAATAAATCTCCCTGCAGTGCTGTATTTCAGTAATTGTTTGTATTTCGAAACGATTTAGTTTTACTGATATTGCTTTATAGGACTGCCAATCAACTACTGGATTTCGCGATCTGCAGTGTCAATTCTATGCTTTGCATGTTTTCCCAACTTATATTGATTCAAGCTCTAGAGTGGAATCTGTATATCTACCTGGTTAGCCATCCTGATTTATCTTAAACAATATTTTCTATGAAACTAGTTTATCATTATGTCAGTAGTCCATAGATGCAAATCAAAAGTATTTATCTTTTGTATATATTATTTCCAGTAGTGGAGTTTCATCAATATTTATATATTTCATGTAGATGTAGCATTATTCCTTTAATAAATTAGCAATAGTAAATGCTATATATATATATATATATATATATATATATATATATATATATATATATATATATATATATATATATATATATATATATATATATATATATGTATGTATATATTAAGTACTTTATTGCATCATTAGAACAAATGGTAGAACCGAGAGATTTCGCTCTATGTTGAGTTGTTCTGCTTTATAGAGAAATATTGAAATTTATTGTAAGCACCATGTCTATAGTGTATCAAGCGGGGAGTCGTTTATGGAAAATGCTATTTTAGAGATTTTCATCTTCCCTAAAATATTTTTTCATGTAGTGATTTATTTTCTCTTGCTTTAGCAAAGCGTATTACATTCCTTTCTTTAGATTTCTTTCAATTTAAGTAATAATTCTCAACTAATATAGCACTTCGTTTTTGTAGGGAGACCTTGTGAGTTGCATTGTCGAAATAGAGGGTCATTCCATTCCATTAAAGTTTTGGATGAAGTGATGGATGGAACACCTTGTAGAGAGGGACATAATGATGTTTGCATTGGAGGTAAATGTGAGGTGAGTCATATTAGGCATTGAGGCATTTTGGATAGTGCTTAAACTACTTTTCTACCTATATGTGTGTGTGTGTCTATAGAGAAGACTCTTCAAGCTAAGTTTGAGGAGTCTTCTCCGATAAGACGAAACTAATAGCTATCAAATGAGTTGTCTGTTTTGGTTCAATTCTCGCACTCAGTTTTGGATGCATTTGTACTTGTACTCTGAAATTTATTTTTATATTTTACTCTATATATATATATATATATATATATATATATATATATATATTTATAGTTCCTGTTTTCATCGATTGTCAAACTGACTTCTGCTATTCTCTAATTTCAGCCTGTTGGTTGTGATTGGGTTTTGCACTCGAAAGCAAAGGAGGACAAATGTGGGGTTTGCCATGGGGATGGATCATCTTGTGAAACGATTAAGTCACAGTTTAACAAAACGCATCTCTCTCAAGGAGGTATGCTGTTATTATGGATAATCTTGAAGATCCATTGCCGTTTTTAATTGTCAATGCAAAGCTGGAGAATAAAATATGAAAAAGAAAATTCCTTGACTGCGCAACCGCTGATCGGAGGCATATTCTACAATCTGACATTAGATTGGAAGCACTTTCAGATATTGTTTTGCTTAGGACTCTACGAACGTTATTTTTAAAAAACCTGTGACTCTTGGGAGGCCTTTTGGCATAAATTTTTATGGTCAGAAGAATTAGAAAATCTTTTCCTGTTCTGGTCGATGACACGGTTCTCAATTTACACGAAATAGAATTGATTATCCTTTTAATGCAAGTAAAAGAGTTGCCTGCTTCCTTCACCTTTTTAGAGTAAAAACTTTTCTTTGACAAAATTAGAACGTTCAGCAGGGATTTTTTTTAGTTTGAAACTGCACATGAAATCCAGTGATAAATATTACAACCTCTAACAATTCCATTTCTGGTTGCGTTTCTCCTATCAGTTCATACCTAAATCCACCATTTTTCTGCTATTTACCTTCTTACACCCTTGGGTCACTACGTAGTAAGCTGTTAAATTGAAAATATTTTTGTTTGAACTGCACAATATTTTTAGAACTGCTAATTTTGTGTGGAACTGCACGGTGAAAAACCGGACTTTCAGTTACAGTTAGTTTTTGTTCTGATCCTCCTAAGACAGTTTATTGTTTATCAGATGGCTGACAGATTCAATCTTATCACTGTCTCCACTCTTGTAGAATACGTAGAGACTGCATTTATCCCAGCTGGTGCACGCTACATCAGAATAGAGGAAGTAAGAAGTGCTGAAAACTATTTAGCATTGAAATCATCATCGGGATACTACTACCTAAATGGACATTGGAATATACAAGACACTGGAAAGTATGATGCTGCAGGCACCAAAGTGTTTTACGCAAGAAGAAATCAGAAAGATCAGTTGAGAGCAATTGGCCCTACAAAGGAAGACCTGCACGTTCAGGTATGTGAGTGGGTCCTTTCTTCAATTCAGTTACGGATTTTATGTTATCTTTACCACGACAAAGCAGAGGAGAGATTCAAATCTCTGTGGAGAACTCTAATGCCTTTCAGATATCTTAGCTAACAAGTCTCGAATGGGAGGAATTGAGAAACCAGGTGAATTCATTGAGAGATCCCAGTGGTCAACCTTGATGATGATTATGGTGTCTCGGTTTTTCCTTTGTGGGAAATGCCTATTTCAGGAATATCACACAGACCGCAATGCATGAAAAGTGCTTAGATAATATTCTTTGTACAATCAACATAGTAGAATGCAACACTGTTTTATTATGAGAATCCCTAACCTTTTGCAGAGCTTCAATATTCTTTAACTTTTCCGGTTGTGAGTCTCAGATTATTCTTAAATTATTCTTAATGTGTCAAAGGTGTTGTTTGGCCTGGAAGGAGTATATTCATTTCTTTCCTCATCATAAAGTAAATCAAGAGGAACAGACTAAAAAATAGTGTATTAATTGTCCAAAAGTTGATCTAAAAGTACCATTAACAGCTCTAATACACAAAATTCTAAGTCTTGGTGAAGTTTGAGCCTTGGCGTTGTTCTTAAATTATTCCTAAATTTCAGCACTTTTGTTGCTATTTTTGACATCTACACATCAAGTTACATAAGATATGTGAATTTCATTGAAACCTTACTTGGAGTAAAAAATTTAAATTTCTGACCAGTTGAACCCCTTAAGTTTCAGCGATTCTGAGCCTTAATATTCTTATAAACTTTATTGTTATAAAGTAAAAATGTGTATAGAGAAATGAAGTTATAAGCAGTCGTGGCCTAGCGGTAATGAACTTGACTCAGACCAATGCAGTCCTGGGTTCAAGGCCCATCGTGGGCCATTGGTGACGTCAGGAAGGGCATCCGGTCTTAAATGCTCATGCCAGAACTGAAGTCCTCTTAGAGGCACTCTCCAAGCCCCAAGGAACTGGGGGAAACGGAGGTAAAATCGAGACCACAATAGAGAAATGAAGCTACATCAAATGTTTTTGAAATTTCCCTTTGCTTTACTACCCTCGTTAGCTGACGTGATTTATTGTCCCTGTTGTCCTGCTATTTATGACATGTTTCAAGTTTTGTCCCTCCGCTGGTTTTAGATGCCCAATTCAAACAATTTTGTACAAGTCGTATTGAGAAAATTCCAGTGCTTTCTACAAATACAAACCAAACAACCAGGAATTGCGGCATTTCACTTGTACTTTGAAGGTTCTTTTTGGAGCAGATTTAAGGATTTAGGACGTATTTTGAAACGTATGCTACAATGTGGGCCCAACGGATTTTTTTGTGATATTCGTGTTTACACAACACTTAATCTATACTAGAGCCACGTAGAGATTAGTTTTCATCCTTTGATATTCTGGTATCTTATCTTTGTTGTCATTTATTGCCGCAAATGTTACAAGGATAGATTTTCTAATTTCGTTTGGCTTTAGGCTTCCTTGTGTCTCAGAGACCTTGATAAACAAGGCATTCAGTGTGGCTTACTTCGCATTCCAGCTGATGTCAACCCCACCTTTTTTGCAATATTTAGCCTTGTAATTACTGATATTCAAGTAGCTTAGATCACAGAACTATTCTGTGCTTAGATTAAAGGGCCAACACATTTTGTGGACTGCTGAAGTAGTGTAGGGAATGAAGTGCTTCTATCTGCCTGAGAAGAACACGAGAATAAAACCTCAACGATTGCTTTAGCCAGTAGAAAAAAACTAGCAAACATTTTCAAACAACAGAAGGGAATGGTAACAGGCAAACAAAAATTTTATTGATCTTGCCTCTACCGAAACCTTAACAGATATTGCAAAATCTTGAGCCTTGGATGTTTGAAAGCGGTGATTTTAGGCTTTTTCTGAAAGTTTACGCATTGATATACTCATATACCTTAATATGTTGGACATCCCGTTTAGTCCATTCTAATGTTACCATTACCTAGCGTAGTTCAACTTTATGCAAATGTCCTCGATTATTATTTTCCTCACCCAAGTCATTGTTAAGACTCGAGGTTCTATAAGAAACACGAGTCTAAAATTAGCCAAAAATTAAGAGGCATTTAAGAAGCACAGGTAGGCTGAATTTCAAAAAATAACTTTAAAAAAACTGTTTTTAGAAGAAAATTAGAAATATCAAACTAGAAAGAAAATAGACACAACATCCATTACATGCCTGACAAAACCTGAAAGTCCTTTTCTTGCATCACAGTTGCCTAACCTGAGTTGTTATTGTCATTGTAAGTCTTTAAATTTAAGAAACATTCACAGCTGGATTTTACGAAATATTAAGAAACATCTAGACTGAGGCCAGAGAGTTTGTTTTGTTATATATATATAATACTAAATACTAAAGAACTGGTTCCTGGTGAATGAACCACGCGATTCACAAAACAGACTTGTAGAGATTTAGCTAGTAATTTACCATTTGATACCTATAGATAAAGCTCTGCTTTACGGTATTGAGCACTCTAAAGGAAGGACTCGTTCAGTAGACTTCTTATATATATATATATATATATATATATATATAT
>OLMO02000294.1:6067306-6088410 GCA_900291935.2 Cassiopea xamachana | reverse complement strand
CTTTGTATCATATCAATGTCTAAAAAGGGATTCTATTATATTTTTTAAAAGGGCACTTTTGTTCCCCCTGCTCCCTTTAATGAAAGACATGAGGGACACTTGCTCCCCTCTGCCCCCCTCTCCGGCGTGCCTGATTGTGAACGGCTTTTTAATTGACTTTTTATTAGTCTTTCTATCCTATATTCAACGCTTTTTCCCCAAAATTCGTTTTATTTGATTTTCGACATATTCTGTGCATAGTTTCATGCTTCTATGCTTTGCCGTCTGTTTCACAGCACATGTTTTTTGTCTTATAAGAAACCTAGCTGAAGGCCTAGGAGTAAAATTTTCTTAATTTTTGGCCACATCCTAGTTCTAAAAGTTTCTTAATTTAATGAACAAAATTGCAGTGAAAGTTTAAAACAAAACGTTGACGTCACAGACTAATAGTATTATAACAAACAGAATGCGTCAGTGTGAGCTGAAATCAAATAAAATATCATGTTCTCATTGTTTTGGTTCAGTTTTACGTTGAACCAAGTAACAGTTTCGATGTGCTATTTGCCTAAATTTTCGTAGAGCTTTCCTTTTCGCTCCAGAAGTTTCTTAAATTTCAGAGTGTCTAGTACCAGGTTGCTTGTAAACTGTTTTCTTGTAGAAATAACGTGTAGAAGTTAAAATTTCTTTTCTATGGCTTCTTGACCTAAATTTAATGAAATACTGCGGTTTGAGCATAGAAAAGAGATTGCTGACATAATTATTGCCCTGATGTAGACGACATTCGCTGAATTTATCCAATTTACCGTGTATTCAGCCATCGAAATTGATTCACCGTCGTCTAACTTGTGATGGTCAAACTCTGTACTGCTGTTTAATGTTTTCATGCGCCCTTCTTTCACGTGAAGTGTGGAAAGTGAAATATTCCTAGAATTTGATGGCACGAAAGTCTGCATATTTTACTCATTTTTGTTGTCCCGACATGTCTAAACAAAAAATAAACAATAACAAGATTTTTCAATGTGCAGGCGTGACAAGTTTGACATTTTAGAATTGTCTTTGCTTTTCTTAAGCACTTTATCTACGGACTGGTGTGACAATATGATGGCACTCTGGCCTACACAGCTATGATTAATAGCGTAGATTGCTACGTTAGGTTAGTGCTTCGCCACACACAGGCTACATGTTGTTTTTGATTATTTAATTAAGCAACGTAACCAAAACGCAACCGTCCTGAACACAATGACTCTTTTAAGTTCGGAGGAGTTTACCCTTCAACACAAAGATCATCTCTACTTCAGGATGCTCCTGATAACCAACTGTTGATATTCCCAAGTACTTCAAATCGCTTTTGCATCGACGGCCCTTGTCAATCCTTCACTTCTACATCCACGGAAATATATAATGGTCACGCACTTCTTCGATACAGAAAATTGCTGCGTTCCTTGGCCTGAGTTAGTGTAGAGCTAAATTGATAACTGGAGGGGTTCAGATAGGGGGGTGTTGAACAGGGTGAACTCAGCAAAGCTGGAAAATTTGCCAAGCTTGGGTACTTTCAAGTACAGCAGAATGGCCCCCCCGATTTTGAGGTTTTGAACTTTTCAATTTTATCGCAAAATTGTTTCAATATAATATGCCTCATATTTAAAGGTGCCAATCTCCAACCAGTCATTCACTGTTGTTAGTCTTTTTTGTGTTAATATTGTTTCATCCTCAACTGTCTTTGTAGTCTTTTTGTTGTATTTTGTTTCATGAGCCTTCCACTTCATGCTACGAAAGAATGTTGATGAATTCTTGATTTAAAGATGTTTCTTTCTGGTTTTATTTTATTAGATTACCTTGCACTGTTAACGTCGCTGCAGAATTATGCGCATACGCCGTTCAATGTGAGCATTTTTGCAGTTTTGTTTTCTTCATTCAGATTGTGGCATTGTAGTTTAACAAATATAAAGCAAGAATGAATGACCATGAATAGGAAAGAAAACAAGGCTTATACTACTTCATACACTCTTTTTTATAAGAATAAAATTTATAAGGACATTGAGGCTCAAAATCAGTGAAATTTAAGAATAATTCAAGAATAATGCGAGGCTCTAGCTTCATCAAGACATAAGAATTTTTGTATCACAGTTATATTACTGCTTTCAGATATACTTTAGCAGTATCTATGCAAAATATAAACTCTTGCTTACTTTTATGATGTAGTAAAACATCAACAATGATTGGAGTATTCCTTAATTTTTTGGCTAAGTTACACCTTTGATATTTAAGAATAATTTAAGAATAATTCTAGACTCAAAATCAGAAAAATTTAAGAATAATGAGACTCGGAAAAAATTTAGGAATTCTTGTAAAAAAAGGAGTGTAGTTAGGATTACGAATCTGAAATTGATTCGTGTTCATGTAGAGTAGAAAACATTGACCATGAATTGCAAGCAAATATACAGCATGTTTATTGAGCATTACAGATGTTATCCAGTTTTTCCAATATTGCACTTCTTTCGTTCATAAAATATCTTTCGTTCAGTAACTATCCCTGTTCAAACAGTGTATGCTGATAATCAGATATTTCTGAATTATCAAAATAATTTTTCAGCCGAACTCGGAGACTACGACGACACGTTGCACACAGAAAATTATGTGTCAGAGTTTAGATTCGTTCCGAATCAAGTGAGTTATAAACATGTTCTTTATAGGATTCGTTATTTTATATCCTTTCCATCCATCCATTAATTCTATTCTGCATGCTGTCTTCCATCATTATTTTTTGTTGTTGAATGAAATCGTCATGGTTCTTGTAGAATGAAAGCTTGGAGCAGAAAATTGCTGAAATTCATCCTAAGCTAAGGTATTTGGCTCTCTTGACCTCAGTATTTGTCATATATGTAGAGCACTATAGTTGTAAATGTTTATTTTCTCTATAACGCAATTTTCCAATATTTTGTATACCCCTGCTTCTTTGAGGGAAATCACTAAATTTATAAATAAAAGCAGCGTAACAAATGTGTAGTTTTTCATGCGTCGAATTCCTAATTCCTCCGTTTTTGTGTAGTATTTGTTTTTGGTTTCCTTCCAGCTCAGTTTGATCCGCTGGAGCTGTACTTTGCTGAATCGCGTTACTTAACGTGTTTATCCAGCACATCTTCAACTGTTGTGACATTAGTCCTCGTTTCGACAAGTTCAGAAACAATGTTGGTTTTAAATGTTTACATAGTACATATTTCTGATGAACATTATTCCTTTTTCATGGCAGAGGGCAGGTACCCTCTGACGCAGAGCTGAACTTCCTTGAAAGAGTTAAATGGCTGGAGATGTATGGTGTTGACCTCCATCCTGTGAGGGTAATACTGTCTATGTCTTCATTTTTCATTATTGTTATTGATTTTACTTGCCAAAATTGTGAGTTAGTTAAAGTTATTTTTTGAAGCCCGTGCGCTTTATTTACTCTTTGGCACCAAGTAGAAGAGGGATATAATAAGGAGGGGGGTTGTTAATATTTGGGGGGTCAATGTTCAATAGACAGTTGGGGGACACAGACGTGTCAGGAGTATTGCAATTAATTGCTAACATTGTGTCAGCATAAGGAAATAGTTTGTTTTGATTCCCATAGTTGTTATTATTGATTTGCGTTCACAAAGTCAATGTACTTTACGTACTCATCCTTTCTAAAACTTTGAAATCTATAGGTTGGTAAAACAGGGGGCTGGATTTTTTGAGAATTGCTTAGTTGGGGGTTGTTTAATAAATGGAAATGAGTGGTGAAATTTTCAAAAATCTGTAATCATCGGCCCCCTGCTATTTGATGCCAAAGAGTATTCGTATAAATATTTACAAAATATATAAATACAAAATGAGCGAGTTAGCATAGTGGTTAGAGCGCATGCTCCCATGCGGAAGGTCTACAGTTCGAGCCCGACTCGATGCCCTGACTGTTCACCCAGCAGCAAATGGGTACCCAATGGGAACACTGGGGAAATAAGGCGGCGAGGAAAGGAACTGGCCACCCTACCTCAAATGCCGATGGCTCGGGATAAGTGTCCTCTCTAACAGGCACTCCACTACGTACGACGTATATGGGAATACCTTTTTAATACCTTTTTGCCTTTATAAATACAAAGTGATATCGCAGGGAGCATAGAATTTTCCTAGCAACCCAGTGGCCATTATACAAAACACAAGAACACTAATAAGCACAAATATATGAATAAATTGATCATTTGTAAAACTTTACCTCAGTATAAATTTTTCTTCCTTCTTAGGGACAAGATAATCTTGAATATTTTCTTGGGTTAACGCCAACAGGAATCGTTTTATTCAGAAATAGCAACAAAATTGGAAGCTTTATTTGGTATGTCTCTCAAAAGAGCAATGCTCTGCAACCTTCCCTTTTCAAAGTTTTATATTTTCATTATACATCAAAGTTCTCTTTACAACAAAGTAATCTGCTCTTTAGTTAATTTGCAATGTTTGATGGTTATTTTTTAATCATATTGTCTTAACGTTAGGAGTTTCCAGTATCAAAATTTATTACTTTTCAATAAGACCTTTGAGAACATCACTTTTTGATTATTTAAATGTTTTAGTGACTTGAAGAGACCTCCTTTTGGAGTCGCCTTCTTTTCAGGAAAAGAATTAGCATGTCATATGGTTTGTTGTTGAGGAAAACTTCGATTTAGCTTAAAAAGTTTTTGTAGAAGTCACCGATTTTGTTTATTTACTTCAGGATAGCACCTTTGAAGTTAAAATTAGACACAAGCTTGAGTTATCATTCTTTATTTTAGGCCTAAGATCACTAAATTGAAATATAAAGGTCATCAATTCAAAATCAGAGTCAGCCAGGGCAAGAACGTAAGGCATTGATTCAGTATCCCTTATCTAAAATTGTTTACCATTTTCTCAGTTTTTATGGTTTCATGTTTGAGGTCATTCACTTAGTACATAAACACAAATTCTTGAAATCTTTGACCCCCTACCCCCTCTTAAGGAAATATGCAATTAACAATGGGTACAATCATGTGCAAAGAAAGTCACTTTTTGCCAACCCCCTCCCCCATCTGTCCGTAGCTACTGTGTAAATGGCCCCCTTCGGTGCGAGATGTGTTTTGTAGAATTTGGTCATGGAATTAGTGAGCAGCAAGATTGATTTCTAGATTGATATTGTTTTTGGTTTCAGGATGAGGAGAAAGAATACACATTCGCGCTTGAGAGTAAACATGCTGCCAAGCAACTGTGGAATTACTGTGCAGAGCATCACACATTTTTTAGGTAGGATCACAGCCTCCTTTGCGTGGAGCTCTTTTTGTTGCCAGTATTGTCAAGTGTAGATTATATTCGCTTACGTTTTTGCACTAAGTGACGTAATTGCCACCTTTTACCAAATGATTACAAAGAGAAAAAAGTACTTATTTGTGTTTGTATATTTCAAAAGTAAATTCAATTTCCTGTCTATGACATAAAGGTAAAAGCCCAATGAAATAAAGTACAATATCTTTTATAGGTTGGAAAAAGCGCACGATGTTCCAGCTTCAGCTTATAATTTCCTATTCAAAAAAGGATCAGGATTTCGATTCAGGTGGCCTTTTACTTATTCATCTTATAGTTTTTATTTTTGTTGCAATTATCATATTTTGCTTCCTGTTTCATATAGATTTTATCAGCTCCACATTTCTGCTCAAAATGCGTTATCTCATCATTTAAAAACCATGTCATAACGCCATGCATTTCCTATTTGTTGAACATGATTCATTGCGCTATTTTTTCATGTCCTAATTACTTTCAATCTCATCAACAAAAGCTTTCTCCTTCTTTGTGTTGGATGTGTGTAACCTAGCTCATGATAGCTTTTTCTCAGCTGTATTGATAAATTCATATTTAGTTGTAATTGACTTTCCTTTTTCCATGCTACTTTCGTCTCACAAGTATACAGCAATAGCAATGCCAATAATACGTAAATAGAAAATTGTAATTTTGGACAGGAAACTTTGAAGTAGATGGCTTTATCATCTCTTTCTGTGCATATGTGAGTGGCCATGTTTTCAGTCGTTAAAAAGCTAGGAGAATGATTGTCATACTGAGCATTTATGTGGTGTCTATGCTTTTTAGTGGTAGAACACAGCAAGAATTACTCCAGGACAGCTCAAGAGTTAAGCGCCCTCCGCCTGTGGTTCAAAGGTAGCTAATTTAAAACCTGGCTATTGTGATTATTGTGCACTTTTCGTGCTTGGATATAGAATTAGTTCAAACTCACGCTAGCATTTTACGCATCTGTATATTTATTGCAGCAGACACACGCCTGTCATACGACCCAGCTTTGATGAAAGTTTAGAACTAATGAGTATGATTTCAGCAGATTTTTCAAATTCAAATGCGTTTTTAGAGTCCATAAGTCTTTATTTTCATGTCATGTTTATGGCAGCTATCGCATAGTTCCAATAGCTACCATGTTATTATCACGTGTTTGTTTCTAATGGAGGCTATCTCCCTCTTCAGGGTTCAGAGTAAACGATACACTAGAAGGCCAAGTGCTGATGGTAAGCATTGAATCAGGTCCTATATTTCTAAGAACGAAAGAAGATATCTTAGCAAAGCATGGATAAATATTCTGAATTTATAGACTATTGTTTTACAAGATTTAGGTTATTAATATACATAATTTATCAACTTTTCGAGCTTTTGGAATTTAGTTCAAACTGTGAGTAGCATGAAATATTTTTATTTTCATGATCTAAGGAGATTCTCTTTTCTAATCGAATTTGATATTTCAATTGAGTATTACAGCAATTTAAATATATGTCTTTCCAGAACCACACAACCGATTTAATCGATCCGGTCATTCTGGCATTTCAGCAAACACATCAAACATTTCCAAAGCGTAAGTAGAGATCTCTTGCCAGCATCATTCAAATCGTAATCTGATCAAAGAAGCTTAAGCAATAAAATAAGATTATTTACTCTTTGTATCACCAGTTGAATCATGGTATCAAAGTGTGCAACGAAGGAGAAGACGTGTGTTTTCCCATCTACAAACTCTACAGAATTTCAAAGTACAAAACTATACCTGAGGATCATGCTTTTATGGTTTTGATATGTCTTTTGTTACGGGTTTTGGAAAGTTATGGAAATTGAAAATGCAATTCTCCAAGACTTGGAAAGTTTTGGAAAAGAGAGGATTTTCAAAATGGCAATGGAAGAGTTTTAGATTTTTGTTAGGAAAAGTTCTGAAAATATCCTAAAATGGGTGTAGCTTAGTGTCGTCTTAAACATCGTATCTGTTATGTTTATTTATTTTACTATTTTTAATACAAAACTCAAACCAACAAAAAATTGTAATATGTATCGTCGAAAAAGGCGTTTTTCTATTTTTATGGGGTTTCAAAATGTAAATGAAAATGAGTTTCATGGTTTGGAAAAGTTTTGGAAAAAAGTTTTGGAAATGTTTCTAAAGGAGGCTGTACGGACCCCGTGTTGTGATTTTGCGCTTTTGCAAATGTCATTGGGTCTATTTTTTCAAACTTGTCTGTTTTCATTCACTGCGCAGGACTGTTACTAATGGTGATCTAACAACAACATTTTATTCAGTGGATGGAAATGAGCCTTCACAGTGGGGGCAACGAACGGGTAACAAAAGGTACGTGCACAATACCAGATAAGGCATGGTAGAAAAACTTCATATTGGAAAAAGGGCTTTCAGTATCAGCAAACCTTTCATTGAATTGAATAAAATCTTCACATGTAACGTAAATTCTCCTTTTAGCCCCCTCTAAATTGCGCCCCCTCTCCAATAAGCCCCCATTCTGGAATAAGATATTTTGTGAGCCATCCTCTCTTGTAAGCCCCCCCCCTTAGAAAATGTTGAATTCTAACTACTAAACGTAAGTGCGCTTCATGGAAGAAAGTACACAAAGCTAGATCACGCTCCTCAAACGATAGTTCTCATAGTCATTTACAAAAACGTTTTATATCAACGGTTACTACACAATATTTCAATTTTCTTTCTGCTATAAGCTATGTGCAAATTGAACAATTAGAATATTTTTCTATCATCCATTAAACATTTCAACCTTTTCATAACAAGCAATTCTTGTAATTGATCTTTATTAGTGGTCTGTATACGAGTGGTCATAACATCAACAACATCAGTTTGAATGAAACGGCTCCAGCTGGTGCTCCTGTTTCAGCAAGATTCCCAAAGTGAGTAATCAGTAGAGGAATGCTATACACTCAAAAATAGTAAATGAATATTATGCGCAATGCTATATTTAAGTCAAAACCTTTGCTGATTGTCGATGTTATATATAGTAGTGTCAATTACACATGTTGATTTTTGTAAGCTACTCTAGTGTCTCTAATAGACGCCCCCGTCTATTAATTTCTGGAGAATTTTCCTTCCCCCCGTTGCTTACTAGTACCCGCCTTCTATTAAATTTTACAAGTCGATCATGATCAGAACACGCAGAAAATTAAATTACCTTTTGATAAAACTATTTACCAGCATGAACCACCTTCTCTTAGCACTCTTTTTCTGTTGAAGAGCTGCCGACATGCATATCCCCTTCTATTGGCACCCTCTCTGTATTAAAAACTATCCGACATGAACACCCCCTTCTATTCGCACCCGCCTTCTACTAAAAATTGGCTGATATGAACACTCCTTTCTATTGCCTCCCCCCTTCTATTAGAGACGCTAGACTATAAATTTTAGGTATGAGTTTTGTCAATATTTCTATTCAGGATTCTGTGTGCTCTTCATTTAAGGTCTTCTTTACTCCTTTCCTTTTATTTCTTAATTATGAGGTATGGCATTAGCTATCTTAAGAAAAAATTCCCCTTTAATTGTAGACCTCATAGATCTACTGCTTCTCTCCAAAGTGATGTTGAAATCCCGAAAAGGTATGAACCTCTTTTATTTTTCTGTCTATTAATTTTGTCTATTAATTTTGTGTTTAAGGTTGTTAACACTAATTCTACCAATCAGCAGGTATTAGAAAATGCTTATTCCTAACCAATAATGGTCAAGCTATTAACACAGAAATGCTAACGCTAACCCTTGTAACTATTTGTCATATTAATCAAATTCTGCTAACATCCTTTGTTATAACTCAAAATAGCCGCCTGTTACTAACGTACCCTGACCCAAACTAGAACTCTTTTTTTATTCACAAATATTTACAAATTATGGAAGGAAGGATGTGTTTGTTTCTCGTGCTATCCTAGGCCTATACAACGCTCTCTCTCTCTCTCTCTCTTTCTTCCCCCTTTTTCTCGTTCATTCTCTATTCTCTCTCGTTCACTTTCATACTCTTCTTTCTTTCCTCACGTGAGTCTAGACCTATGCCTACGCTAGACTAACACTAAGCAGATTTTGCTAAACATCTACCTAACCGTGAATTTTCTTGGAATCTAACGCTTTAAGATGACTTTAAATATATGCACTGCTGTTAACTGTTACTTTTCCGTCATAATAATCCCATTTGTGATTTAAAAGTGATCTATGACATTTCATTACCTTGCGAGTTCATAATTTATCTGTAATGTTTGAAGCTGATTTGCACATATGACATAAAGCCTGATTCAGAGATTAAGTTCGAAGCTGCGAAGAATCAGATAAAAACCATTATTCAATTAAATAACATTAAATAAAGATAAGCAAAAATTTACACATTTAGGAAGATATCTAGTTACCATGCTGGGTACAGCTCTGGTGAAGAAATAACAGCCAGAAGGAAAAGGTGAGGAAGTAATTCAAATAGAAAAGGTTTGATGTTGCCTCTCTTAAACAGTGGCTCCCAAGCTTTTCAAATTATTTTGCATGGCAGTCCACTGCAAGATTTAGAATCAGGGCCCCTGTAGAGACAATTACAAGCTATTGTAATTACGCTTTCACGGAAAACAATTATTAACGTTTTTGTAAGCTAGTAAAACAACGAGTTGGGCGTTACCCCATTAGAGTTTGTTTGTCTCAAAATCCACCTGAAACCCTTTGCTAGCCCTAAAAGGACCAAGGGCCTCAGTTTGGGAACCACTGATCTAAAATATCCGCTTTTTAGAATTTGGTGTTTAGAGAGCATTTAATTATTAGCATTTATCAAAATTTTGGATTTCTAAATGCTTTTTACTTTCCATTTTGATTTTCGTATGCACTGAAGACAACTTACAAAGTCATCTCCCATCTTGGTTATGCTCACAATTGCTTCATTGCCCCCTCCCCGCTCCCCCCCATCGCTCATACATTTAGATTGTTTGAGTTCCTTATATTCCTTTGGTGAATTTGTTGCAAGGCGCAATGTATCCTCATTCAAAGCTACTGTGTGACGTCACTTCTGTTGATTGCACCCAAGGGACGCTCCTGATTGGCCCTTTTAAGGCATCTTTTCTCGAAGCCTCTTGGAGTATTCCTGAATGAAAAAAAGACTTCTTCATTCTTAGGTCCCATTACTACAGTGGATACACAAGTGGGGCAAGTGATGGAGAATCTGTTCATAAAATGAAAAATAGGTACCTATGTATTTCATTGCATTTTATTTTGACTATTTTGACATTTACTGACTTGATTAATATCAAAGTTTTTAATAAATTTCAATAGGTTTAATGCCTTGTAATATTATTTAGTAAGTCTTGTGTGTATGAAAATTAACTCCTTCATTGCTCTCTGAATTCTTGTAATAGCAAAGCAGAGCCTATCGATGCCTGTAGAATATGTGTTGAAGCTAGACACCAAATTTATTTTAAGATTTTGTGATTCGTAGGGCTGGATCAGAACCAAACATGGCATATATGCGTGGTCCACCTCACCACGGCTCGAACAATCGAAATGTCATGGTTCACCGGCATGAAAGCAGAGAGTAAGCTATTGTGTTTTCAGCCCACTTATGTGAATGTACAATAGTTAAAAAGTAGAGGCGAAACCTGAAATCGCTTTTACCTCTTCTTGAACATATGAATCAGTACAAAAATTTTAATAGTGTTGTCTGGTTTTCTCATAATCTAGCTCATCCACCATTTTGTGGTTTTCAATGTATGTTGGTAGAATAGCGCTTAGCTTAGTTCGTGCTTGAAGTTAAGGTTTAGACTGTCTTTTTTGTGTTCCATCATGTCTATGGTTTGATACCACGTCTGTAATAACTTATATACATTTTCTTAACATGTTTTGTTTTATTCTTCCTCTTCATAGGTCTGTTGCCACTACAGGTCATGATGGCCGATACATGCATGATTATCGGTATGTGACAGGGCTATTTTTGTTCTTTAGCATATTCCTCTGTTACTTCTCTTTATGCTATAGTTCCATACAAATTTCAGTAAATTATCAGATCGGAAGTTTTTTTTAGAAAACCATAACCAAACCCATATCTTTTTTCGAAAATGTCATAATTTGTGGTTACATATGAGTTTGGTAATAGAAGTAGGATTTTTGATGATATTTCTTTGAAGAATTCAAATGAGAAAGGTGATTTACAATAAGCCCTTTCTTAGCTTCAATGGCTAAATGTTTCAGGATAACTAAATGGATAGGTAACTGCTTTGCAATGACTGGAAGCAGTCCATTGTCAAGTATTTTGACTCACTGTGGTCTATTGATTAGTATCCATTTATGAACCACTATATCGGCAGCTTCAATGCTATGTTTCCTTTTCAAGGAGGGAGGCAGCAGTCTTAAATGCATTCTTAATTTCAGGTATGTTCACCGAGAATCTGGTTCAAAAAGTGATGGTGAGCAGAACTCAAGGCAAAGAAGACAGCAGAATTATTACAGAGCACATCGAAGTAGAGCTGGACTATCAGACACGTATGTTTATCAGTTATCCTACTGGTGTTCTCTGGTTGTAGTCATCCGTGCTCATATATTCGTTTGTGTTGTGAGTTGAATCCAACTATTTTGATATCCAGGGGCGGGTCCAGAGTTTTACTTTCTTTTTCATGTGAGAAGTTGCTTAATACAATATTGCTCCGTGGCTCCCCTCTATATCCACCCGTGCTCATATTCAAATAGGTAGTACCTGTATGCAATTTTTGACAATCACAATTCCGAGACTGCTATAAACAAGTAAATATTTCCAATCCTATTTGGTTGTTCTTTGATATACAGCTCAAAAATTTTCTATTGCCTACCACTTCTCTTTCTCATGGAGATTTACAAGCAGTTTCAAATTGTGTCTGAGAGCATGAACAGAAGGATCTCGGATCACTTGTGACAGTATAGACACAAGACTAATCCGTATCGCTTCTGCATCAGAGCAAATATTATGTGTTGCAGGCGTAATCGCAGTCTTAAGTCTTGTGTAATATGAAATGCAAAGAATTCGCTCTTAGCTATTCTACAATTAAATTTAATTTATAGTGAAATGGTTCCAGCATTACATGTATATCGTTCTGGTGATGGGCAAGCGGTTGTTGCAGACCCCAGGAGACGGCCAAGGAACTATCAACATAGGCACCATCATCATCATCATCATCACCACCACCAACCAAGGCCTCGTGGTCCACCACCATTCGACCCTGAAAATGCAAAGGTATATTTTGATCTTTTTATTGAATTCCTTATTTACGAATTCAGATTGCTTTCTTGTTTGAGTACGAGGTTTTTATTTGCATCTTGTTCCTTATAAAAGTATGCCTACAAGAAACATGAGGCTGAAATTAGGTTAAAATTTAGAAAAATTTTTAAAATATAGGCAGACTGGGTTTCAAATGATAAATTGAAACTGCTTTTGCAAGAAAGTTTCTTATCAGCCCAGAAGCAAGGTAGACCAAGCATCCATTACATGCCTCACGAAATCTGAAGAATTTGTTTCTTGCATCACAGTTTCCTAATCTGGGTTGCTGCTGTTATTGAAGGCATTAAAAAGTTAAGAAATAGTTAAGGAACATCCAAGGCTGGATTTCACAAAATATTAAGAAGCATTCAGGCTGAAAGCAGAAAGTTTGTTTATTGTTAAAAAATACGTGCAGAAGACATTCGTTTTGTATAATTATACAGGTTTCACTAAATCCTGACTTGTCAGAGCTTGATAGTGATAATAGTTTGCCCAGCTTTGTAGTGAAGCCCTTCAAGCAAGTGTCACTATTGGCTTTCATGGCATTTTATTATGAATAGCAATATGTTTGTATGCAGGTTCTCTTGGAGCTTGGCCCAGAAACTGCCCCAGCTGAATCAGAAAACAGTTATGGAGACAGTACTATCTCATCAATTCCAGAAGAGAAACCATTTACACATCAGTCACAACCTGCGAACTTGAATACTTCGATTCATTCAGACCATTCAAATCAATTAAATCGATCTAATTACAGCGACCAAATGAACCAACCTCGCTTTAGCAATCAGCATCAACGGCCTACTCATTTAATACGAGGTTCTCAACCGCACATGCATCAGCATCCGCACCCTATGCAGGGTAGGCCTGTTTCTATGGATATGAAATATGTTGCTGGTTATCATTATGTAGAACATGGACCAAGACCGGTAAATGGCGGACATGGGAACCGCTTATATTACCGGCCACCTGGTATGGAGCCAGTGAGAGCCAGAATGATGGGTGGTCCATTGAATTATCACCACCACCATCACGTGATGAAACATCAACCTTCTCAAGAGAATGGCATAGTTCGACACGATGATAGAAATAAATTCACCCAGCAATATCTACCCACGTAAGTAAATGTCTTTATCGATAAATAACAAAGAAATATTCATCTGGTAAATAGCAAAGAAATATAAAGTCGAGGGACTAAGATTGCAACAATTATTAAAATCTCTAAGCTGCTCTGTGTATAACAGAAAATAATGCATCCCACTTTCATTAAACCTAGCTTTCGAATGAATTATTCATATTTTCCTTTTTTGATAGGCATGTTGTCCGAAGTCATCAAAATCAGGTTTGACATCTTGCATTTACCTTGCTTCATGATGCCACAGAACGTTCTGTCATACTTTGTAATACTGGATAAGGGGGCTCAGAACAGAGATCATGGGTCAATATTTTATACATGTTTGTATTGTGTGTAGTATTGCGGTTTTTATTGGGCACAGTAATACCGTGGGCAAAAAGTAGTGTGCCGTTATATATTTGCGATCGAAATAAGACGGCTGCTCCCATGAAATTTTTGATGTCTTTGATATTGTGGCATTTTCTCACAACATTCCATCTTTGGGTTTGCATCCCAATACACTTATTTCTTTTCATCCATCGTTGACATGAAACTAGCCTGTTGTCTTGCCAATGCCCATACAACTACGTTATAAATATAAAATTTTCTTGTATGTTTTAAGGATTTCTTTGGATATTTGTCTTGGTGTATATTGGCATAGGTATTGTTACTTTCTTTTTTTCAATTAACACATGCAATCTTATTAATGGTCTATTTTTTACTATAGGATGAATATATGACTACAAATAACAATGATAAAAGACATTTTGTGGAACAGGTGAGAAATTTTTATGTACTTTTTTGCACTCTATTTTCAATAAGCTATTTCGGAGTTTGTGATGCAGTATTGCTAGCTGCTTGCACGAAACTTTATCACAAAAGAACATCTCGCTATATTTTGTTTTTTTTTTCAAATCCCCTTTCAAAATCTTCAGACATCACATAGAAATTGAGCAAGCACTTCAGTGAAATAGGAAGAGAACATGGCAAGACTATATTGATCTAGTAAAACCTGCACATAACAACCTTGATCTATTAAAAACCTACAGCCTGAAATTGTGTATTTTGATGTCAAATAATTGGAACCTTTTCTGCCTGAAATTCTAGCTAGTTTCTTATTGACGGTTCATTTTTCTAATGGTAAAACAACTAAGCCTGTTTCTGTGTCTGCCTGTTTGTTGCCAATCAACCCCTGTTATGGATATTCCAAGAATAATACATACATTTTGTGACAGGCAAGCTCAACCCTATGTTTTTAATCGCAAAGCTTTGGGTGGCCATTTATATTGCCAGTCTTTTAATATGGCATTGTCAAATATCATTTTCCTTGGCATTTTTGGACCCTGTATTAAAAACCAGCAACCTGATAGCTGGAATTACATCATTACATAAGAACACAACAAACTCAATTCGTAGGTTCTTAAATGCAGGTTTTGCTGTAGCGTACTTTACACTGGAAGCTAACAGGTGCATTCTTTTTAATTAGGACATAGGATGGGTTGCAATTGTCTGATCTACGCATGCTCCATTTTATATACTATTGCGCTACCTACAAGTGGACGCCTGCAGTTTATTCTTTCTAAGAGTGCTTTCTATTCGTTTCTTTTGTAGATTTTAGTATTCTAATTTATGCTGAGATGTTGAATCCTTGCAAAATATGATTAAATATATTTATGCGTATTCCCATAGCATACATGTGCTATTCGTTACTTTTAGGTTGTTGGACCTTCATCTAAACTAGATACATCTCAAGCAAGACAAAATGTTGAAAATGAACTTGCAAATTATAGTGTTTCGACTGAGCTGTAAGCTTCTTCCTCACTTTGAAAGATCATGTTTACTCCTTGAGCATCCATTTCATGGTTTTTTAATCACATTCACACACAATATACGGCTTTCCCGTATGTATTTTTTAATCTATCGAGCAATCTAAGTGATATCTTCGTTTATCTAAATTATCTTGAACCGCAAATGAGCGAACGGCTCTTCTTTGTTGTTTATTTATATGCACAGTCGTCTCTCCGTATGCCAAGAGCTGCGAAGCATACTTTCAATACTCCCTGATTTCTTCATAGCACCTGCCTTTTCTAGTCCTGTGTTGTTTTACTGCATAAAATGACAGCATATAAATTAGTGTATATTGTGAATTCCGCTATGGCAAAAAATACCCCTGCTTAGGAAAATTAGTTCTTATTTATCACGAAGTATTTAGGTTGAAGTAATTGGAAATGGTCTTCTGACGTGAGGTAGTAACTTGAAAAGGGTATAGCAACCATGTTTATTATGCTTAGTTATGTTGTTTAGACTCCATTGCCAGTGATGTATGCCATTGAAGTCAAAGGTAGTGCCTTCTTAGATAAACCAATTCCATAATACCATATCAAGGCCAATTCACACACTGATAAAATAGAACATATGCCCATATGCCAGCATCTATTATGGTAAATTCTATATTCAAAGCCCTTAAAATCCATTGAAAGATCTACCCTATCACCCCCAGTCCGTGCATCATGATACCTTTGCGAGTCACTTCTACGAATGAGATGTATTTTGGCTGTGTGAGAGCTGTACAGTAGGCCTATGTATACATTATTCTAATGAGCGTGTACATATTATTGTTATTCTGCAACTGCACTGTTTTATTTATAATATCCGTAGATTTATGTACATATTTCTGATATATGTAATATATAAGCAAATGGAGATGACATTGAACTTCATTGGCACTTTGTTTTGTTCTTTTGTAGAGCAGATAATTTCTACTTCTCTGATCTATGAGATCTTGCGCCATAATAATATCAGAAGTTTCATTGATATGTAGTAGTTTCAATCATTGCCTTTACATACAACTTAAGCATTTCTTACATGTGTTTTTACCATATAGGAAAGTACACTATTTTCTAAAGTTGCTCTGCTAGACTGTTAGCACCCGTTGGTTGTAAATATTGCTACAAGAGTCTTAGGAAATAAACCAAAACTGTAGGGGATTATTTTCCAACAACTTTTTATTAGTTGATTCAACTTTCTGCAAAGAAAGTATACAGATTAGATATATCTGATCACCTATAATCTCTCAGATGCTGTAATGCAGGTTCCACTCATCGCCTTTTTCCTGTTACTTGATTTAGGCCCCAATCTCGCAGCACTATGTTCTATTTATATCTAATAATGGGTAGTCTTGCATGAGCAATGTCCTGTCCAAAAGTATCTCTGTTACTTCGTTTGATGATTTAAACAGACGTTTCCCCTTAATTTTGTTCTCTTGCATTAGTTTTTATTAATTGAAAATTATCACTTGGAAACAATCAACGTCAGCTTTTTGTTTGACTTGTATTTAGTTGCAGTAAAATCTTGAATGAATGTTTGAATAAACTGCGAAGATCAAAAGCATAGTTGAATTCTTGTTGCTTTTAGGAACCTATTTTCTTGCTTTGAATCAGCAGAAATTGCCTTGGTTTGGAATGTAGATTTATCCGAATTAAAGGAAATAGAAATGTGTGAAAACTTTCATTGATATAGGTATTAGGAACTTGCTAATTTCTCCAACATTTTGGCATAAAGTTAGTAGACATGCTGACTCTGTGAATTATTTAATTGATTTCTTCCATGATTAAGTTTTAGGAACACATTAAGAACCTAAGGCATATCATTATTGTCATGAAGTGAGTTCAATTCATAGATTTTCGATTTACAGGACGAAATCGGAATCATTCGAGGGTAATAATCTTCTGATATCTGCCATCACGGCAATTAGGCCATTTCTACGAATCAGGCTAGTTACTGCATAAGAGGCTGTGCAGGCGGGAGCTTTCGTGATAGCGTCAGCAGCATAGAAATAGTTCATCATGGTCAGCAGTACTCAAAACAGTATAACAACTAGAGTTTACTAGCCTTTAAGATTTAGCAATTAGACAGTAATGAATTTCGAAATATCATAGCAGCTGGCAGAATCAGAAGCTACCAGCAAGTGCTGCACAGAGAATGAACTTTAAAGACTCGTGGTAGCAAAGTTTTATGGTAAAACTGGAAAGGTTTGTGCTGCACAAAACTACTTATTGTTATAATCAGTATCCTTAATTTTTTTGTGGGTAAATGCTGACGTTGGCATCATCGCTTGTTGGTAGCTCTGGGAAATTTAGTACCTTGTCAGTACATTTCTTTGCAACACCCACTACTCAAAAGTCTTCGGTACGTCAATGTTATCAGCAAAGTGATTTTGAGTTGTGCTGCTATGTGAATGCAAATTAGACGTGTACTCGACAGGCACTAAGTACACTTTATATTCAATAATGAAAAGAGAATCTACTCCTAAATTCAAAGCTTCAAAGTTTGTCACACCTTTGATATTTCTCCCTCCGATCTTGGACCCTAGTCAAAGTAACAAGCACCTGAAACAGGTGCTTGTTACTTTGACATGGTGCATCATTGAAGAATATTCGTACTTTTGAATGAATTTAAGGCGCTTTGGTTACTAAAAAGCTCATTCATTTTCATCCAGTAAAGTGAACCCAATGACTACCCGAAGTTGCAGTGAAGTCCATTTTTGTCTTACATGGGCAACCCATAGCTTTTCTCTCACCGTCTTGGGAAGGGGACAGGAATGTCATAAAATTAGGTGCCTAACAGTATAGATTTCAAAGACTCGTTTTCCAAAAATTGGTTTCTAGTCATCAGGTGAATAAGTAGGCGGGGAGGGGCAAATTTATGCAAGCCTATTGTATTGTGGGGCATTGCCACCCACCTGGCCCTGTTATTATTATGGTGCAGAAATACTTCCTTGAAATTGCGAAGGCGGGTATCCCAGAAGCCCTGTGAGTTTTACGACATGACGCGGGAAAAGGCATATCTGCGAAAAGTGCTGGCAAGTACAGAAGACTTCTTATTACCACTAAAATCAAGGGTATTTAAAAACCAGATCGTCGAAAAGGTATTATATTGCATTTTCGAAGTAGTAGGACTAGTAGAAACTAGAGTTTTTTGCTCGAAGCATAGGAGTTACCATGATGAAGCATGATTTGGCTTTTGTTTCTCTAGCCCCAGGTAGAACATTTCCCAGTCGCTAATTTGGGACACCTTTCTTTTGCAAAAGCTTGGGGAATCCCATTGCTTGTGTACTTTGCATAAAACTCTCCAAGTTAGCTTGCTTTCACTCTGGTCTTCCTTATCACATGTTAAATAAAGATGCTTCATTGAATAACTTATGAAGCCATATGATGCATGGATATATTTGAAGCAGATAAAACATACAAGATTTCTATCTGTATTAGAAGTTGCTCCCCACATTCGAGAGGCTTATCCTTTATAGCTTTTTATGGATATATTCAAACTTATGAGAAGTGGGGGTGGCTTACTGAAGATTTTTTTGTGAAATACATCTCCAAAATTTTCAGTTACAAACAGAGAATGAACAGAATTAACATTGGAAGCTAAATTACTTATCACATCATTTGAATAATATCTGTTTGTGATGGTAAGGACTTCTATAACATCTCTCAATCAATTTCCAGTCTCTGTATTGAGAAAAGAAAAAGGCCATCCAAAAGGTTGTCAATGGCCTTAACAAGATTGTGAATTTTGGCAGCTTCTTTGCAAGCATTTTCAAATGTACTGTTTTGTTTGATATTAAGTTTTATTAAGAAATTAACACTATTCATTGAAAGACATGTTGTTGACAGCAGTATCACTTATAGTATTGAATGTAATATAAGCTTCTTGTGGGAAGGCAATAAATAGAATGTGTAATGTGTCCAATACCTTTGTACAACATATATGGCAGTATATTGTAGAGGTTGGCAAAAACATTTTTTGAATCATTACTGTTTTTGNGGGTGTACAGGAGTATTTCATCCTGATAGCTGTAAAATGTGATTCTGGTAGCTGTAACATTTAGCCCAAGTAGCTGTGAAACAGCCTATTAATATCATACCCAGGATTAGCTTTTTGAAGATAATTCTTCTTGGTATAAGCCATAAGTTGATTATTGGTCATTTGAATGATTGTTCTGTAATGATCCAATGGATTACTACAATGTCTGCTAGAATCTTGGAACACTTCCTGTGATTTATACTGTAGACGAACAACAAAATCCCTCCCCCATAAAACAATGTTGTTTGAAGGTTATAGGAATAGCACTGGAGGGAGAAATGATGTCTTTCCAAGTAGCTAAGGGCTTCCGTTATCAATTCAACCTTGTATGGAGGGGGGTGGGGGCTCACAATTGTCATTTCTGCGGTGAAAATAGGACCAGGGTGGATAATTCCTAACACCGTATGGGTGTTCCAAGGACTTTTGGCAGACATTGTACATATGCTGTTGCAGAATAAACTTTTTAAATTTTGATGCCCTTAGAATGAAGAACTGCCAGTATGAACAGTATGGACAGAGTTGTTAGCAGATTCCAGAGAAAGTATTCATCAAACAGTGAGTTACATATTTATTTTCCTCTCATTTTTAGTGGTTTAATATAAATTGGTTTGTCCAGAAACTGATTTCAAGTGGTACATAGTAGCTAGCACAAGAAGATGTTGCAAAGAGGAACTCAGAACTTGATAATCAAGTGCTCAACTAGATGCTTCATAGGATACTTTATCATTTTTACTTGTTTACTGTTTTCACTATTATCATAATTTTGTTCTTTAAATTATTATTTCATTTTCAATCTTAGGCACATATCGTTCATGAATGATACAAATGCCATCTTTCTTTTATCATCAATTCCATTCTCATAAATTTGTTGGTAAAATATTGCATGTCCTTGAAAGATATCCTATTGCCTGTGTTTGTAGCATCAAAGAAACAGTTAATTGGTAGAAAGATTTTGACTGCTTTTTCTTTTGTTGCTCTATAGAGCTCTAATAAAGTCTCAAATAGCTTAAGTCATACAAAGGGGTAGGAGCTTATTTGAATCTTTAGCTTTAGGATGAAGGCTTATTCAAGGATTGGTGGTAGTGGCATTGCAAGGAGGGAGATTTTATATTCCTATGATAAACAAAGATTGCCATCATGCTTCTTTGAATTTTGTGTCAGCATTATGTGGGCGGGGCCAAGTGATGGCTTTTTACAGGATTTCATGATATGTCTATGTGTTTCAATGTCACAAAGTATCTCATATAGTCCAATTCATTTATTTCGTGCAGCCTAAATTAGGCCTTAAGTGAAAAAAATTTCATTGCAGTTAGATCACGTAGCCAACAAGCTCTTCCCTTTCTGTTTTCCACAGTTGTTGATTAAATATTCAACTAAAATTCCATTAAATGTTTTGAAATTGTATTAATTATTGATCTGGGCCTATCTTCTGTTTTATTGTGACAAGCATATGAAGATATTTACTGGACTTTGATACATGAATAACATGATTGTCTTTCTTGCTATTTCTGTTTATTTTATTGTGAAGAGCCACAACATCAAGCCATTCACACATATTTTTCATGTTTTTGTACTTATTCTCTTTGTAGATTTCTATGTCTTTATCATTTTCATTTGCT